>SKCR01041645.1:0-43158 GCA_019454045.1 Zanthoxylum bungeanum
GGATCCAACACATGAGATTCATCTTGTAAATGCTAGAGTTTTATGGATACATGGAAAACATGATGGGTATTGTACATGCTAAGTGGAAGCACAAGTTCATAGGCTCTTTTCCCAAAAATAAGAAGTATCTGAAACTACCCCATATACCTAGGGCTGAACTTATCCCTTTTACTGAACCTCATTACTCCTTTGAAAAGGGAATCCTTCAAGAAAACTGAATCTCCTCTTGGAAACTCCAAGTCATTCCTCTGAATGATTTCAGACGGCTCTGAGCTATCTTCATTCTCCCTCTATTCAACTTTACCTTATCAACTACATCTTGTACTAGATCAAGTCCTAGCACCTTTTGTTCCTTAATCTCAAACCATCCCACTTGAGATCCGCACTTCCGTCCATAAAGAGACTCAAATAGAGCCATCTGAATTATTACCAGATAATTGTTATTATACGCAAACTCGATCAGTGGCAAATGATGGTTGTTGGACAGTTATGACCCATAGCGTCATTATTTGTACAGAGATGGTGGTTTGTTGTACAAATTAACTATGTAACAAGGAGATTGCGCTCTTATCATTTGTGATTAGATCACCTAGATGTATAAATGATAGGAGGTCCCTATGATTAGTTCCTGGATTGAGATGATATGAGACAGTATCAGTCCTCGAAGGATTAATCATTAAATATCCCTAGTCGTAGCATTATCGAGACTGGACATCGATAATGCGGAATAGACTAGTATTGCACTGTACGCGTTGTGGGAGCACAATGGCATAGTTCTCATATATTTAAGTATTGGATACTTATGCAAGTGCGATAGGAGGTTGTGTTTACCGATGGTGCGGAAACAGTTTCGCTCTGGATAGACCCCTCAGAATACAATTGGTAGTATGATTATGTGTCTATGGAAGTCCGATATCAGGGTAGGTGTATTGTGTCTTAACTTGTGACTTGCATCGCTATGACTTGCGACAATCAATATTCTTTGGTTTTGGTCGTCCAGGGCTTTAACCGGTTCTGTGTACGCCAGCTGGGTATATCGAGAATCGTAATGTATTGGGTGTGATGTCAAGACGGAAGTATCACTCCAGTCATAGTGGAGATGATGTCACGTAGGATACGGTACTAGTGTTCTTAAGTACTGCAGTCATCGGGATATTATGACTAGGTCATGTATGTCCGATTATAGAGACTAGTTACCAGACATCCGACATGTGCTTCGTACGGGGCAGACACATTCCACCACATTCCAGCCTCGCCTCAGGCCTAGCACGTGACATTCGATACTGGATCGCAATACGCAATAACTACGTATACTACGCCTGACATAGATTATATATTCCAGTAAGAATATTTCTGGAGAATGGGTAGGCATGGTGCTTTGCTAGAAGCCAACCATGTCTTGTAAATCGGTAAGCACGTGGTACGAGGTACGCACGTATTCGGATAATCTGATGACCGTATTTACTACTGCCAACATATCCAGGGATCTCTTGGGTCGCTTCCCAAAGATTCACCGATGACAATTGATTTAAATTAGAATTAATCTGGGATTATTAAGAGAGAGAAAATTAATCTAGGATTAATTGAGGTATTATTTAATCTGGGATTAAATGTGTTCGGAAGAGAGAGAACGCGATTAATTTGGAATTAATCGGTAAAAAAAATTTAATGGTTAAATTTGATTTTTCTTTTTAATTTATTCGTTTGGGCTAAAATTAATATATCGGATATATTAATATGAATTGGATTTCGTTACGAAATTAAAGTCGGACTTTAATACGAACGAACGAATTAATATAGAATTAATTCGTAAACGACGTTCGTAATATATTTGTGAGGCATCATTATTTAATTAAATTAGATTTAATTATTTAGCGACGAAAGTTCGTTTAAACGGATTAAATGGAACCGAGCCGCAGCAAATGTTCGTAGAGACATTTTGAGTTTTGAATTAAAATGGTGGGGCCCACTTCACACATGTCACACATGTGAAGTGGTGGTTGGAAAGAAAGTGGTTGGAATTTATGCCAAAACCACTTACTTTCCAACCACTTGGTTTAGGTGAAACCAAATTACCCAACTACATGGTTTTTGGTAAAAGGGTAAAACCCTTTAACAAAACCAAAAGCCTCTCTCTCTCTACACTCTACACACACTTGTAACACATTTGGTAATGAGAAACCCTAAAATCCTCTCCATGAGCGTGAGCCTCTTTCCTTCATCTCTTTGATTTTGTGGCAAAATCAACAAAGCTAGCACTTGGAGTAATCAACTAAGGTGATAGGGAAACTACTTCAAGAGTTGGAATCATCACTTAAAGCTTGGATCTTGGAGATCTCTTCTCAAAATTTTAAAGCTCAAATCCGTTCATTGTAAGTATATTCCGCAACTTATTTTGAATTTATGAACACCTTTACATGCTTATTAGATCCTCGGCATGTTCTAGGAACACTGACAATGGTATCAGAGCCAATTTAAGCATGAAAATTTTAGGGTTCATGAGACTAAAATTTGAGACTTTTATGTTTTGAGCATGATTTCTTCAAATTGATGATTTGAGCATGCTTAGATTATGTTAACTTAGAGTTGTGCATGATTAGATTTGAAATAAATTGATTGATCAAAAATTAAAAAAATCTTAGCATGGCCGAATATGACTAGGCAGTGAACTGCAGTTTTTTTTTATTTTTGTAACATGAAATGATGTGTTTAAATGCATGTTTAAATGTTGATTGTTGGTTTGATTGGATTGGAATCAAAGTCAATAAAGTTTATGTTAAAATCAAAGAGCATGTTGAGCATGAAATGATTAATTTAGGATTCAATTTGTGTTGAGCATGAAATGATGTGTTTTGGCTTCAATTTGTGTTGAGCATGAATTGATGGATTAAGCATGATTAATTAAGTTAATTGGTATTTTGAAAATATTGAGTTTAATTAATTTATCATGGCTAATACACTTTAATTAAAATAATTGTGATATTTGGAATATTATAATTATGTTAATAAGCCTTTAATTATGAATTGGGCTAAAAGTGTGTATTTGGGCTTAATGGGCTTGATTTGACCAAGTTTGGTTTTGGACTTTTGGATTGGATCTAATTGGGCCCAAAATCAATTCCATAAAATCCAAATACATCACTTGGCCCTTTAAAGAATTTAATTGGGCCTAATGGGCCTAAATTAATTTGTAGGCAATAGGGTGATTCCTATTGGGCCTTGACATTTTGGGTTTGACCCATTATGGCCAAATCCCATGCCTTAAGATTAATTAAAAGCCCATTCGACCTTAATTAAAATGACATTGGATGTTATTGGGCCTTTGAGACCCATTAAGATTGGATTTGGAATTCAAGTCTTTAAGGCAAATAAATAAGTGTAAATATTTAATTTGGAATTAATTGGAATTAGTATTGAATTCAAATAAATTGGATTTAAAGTTGTAGTTCAATATAATTCAAGAATACGTACTTTAAGTATTTATTCTTAATCGAGTTGGACTCGTGCAAATCAAATCGTTGTTTGAACATTGGATGGTCATTAATTCAAAGATTAATTAATTCGATTAGATTGATTGAATAACATGATTTGTATGAATACATGAATGTGTTGTATGAATAATGTATATCGGATGGATATTAGAAGGGCAAGGGTAGTTTTGGAAATTGTTGTAATAAGTTTAGAATTTATTAAATTGGACCTACGTGTCCAGCCTTTTATCTCCTCTCTCATTGTATTTCTCTTCTCACCTATTCCCCTCAATGTAAATGAGGTTTCTTTATTGTATTTTGTAATTGGGTAGAAATAGAATAGTTCTAGCCGGGGAGAGGAAAGGGAGTGATTTGTTTTAGGAACAATTTGTGAGATATCCATCCGCATATCATTATTAATTTATTTATTTATACGCACTTTATTATGTGTTTAGAATGCATGTTTCAGGGTGTATGATGATGAGATCAAAGAAATAAATTGGTTGCCAATTTGCACGCGAAAACCCTCAAACAATATTAAGTGTTTTTCCTTCCGTGAGTGATTCTTACTCAAGATAAAAAGTTAGCATTGGTTGTTGGCCAAAGTCAAGACTTTTGTCAATTGCGGATGTGTTTGAATCATGAGAGTTTTTTTTCTATATCGGTGTCTTGTCCAAGTTGTGATTTCTTGGCCAAAGTCAAGATCACTTCTTGTCCATCGACATTGATTACGAAGCTTTCTATGTCAATGGGTTCCGCTTAACTGGGATCATTAAGTTTGTTGTGCCAAAGCCAAGGCTTAGTTGATTCAGAGGAAAAAGGTTAGGTAATATATTCGTATATTGGCATATATAAGATATATGTTTCGGACTTGGATGTCCACCTACTGCATCTAGGAATTGGATGGGATCCAATTGATCTTAGAGATCTACCTAGTTAAGTATCATACAATTTGTTGGCCAAAGTCAAGATTGTGTGTTATGTAACGGGATCCTAGCCCACTAGGAAACTAGGTTTCCCGAGTACTCCACAGAGGGTTAGAGGCTCACCGAAAAATAGTGGGAGGCAAGAATTAAATTTGCAATATTCATTTAGATACTTGCCATACGCGCTCAATCAAATATCATTCGTCAAATAAATTAAATGTTAGTTGGACTAATATTTAATAGTTGTTTTAATTTAACAGTTAGACTGTATTCAAACTACTTCATTTATAGTTGATTATATAATTGGATTATAGTAATCAATATATATTTGAATTTTACCCCTCAATTATAGTTGATTATATAATTGGATTATAGTAATCAATATATTTGGATTTTACCGATCATTTATAATGATTATATAATTGGATTATATTAATCAATATATATTTGATTTTAACCAATAAAATTGTAATAAATTATATAGTTAGACTATAGTAATCATTACATAAGATTGTACCTGAAATCGTGATTAAATAGTTGGACTATTAGAATCAAGATTAAATTGAAAGATTAAATGTTTAAAACATTATCCTAGGGAAAATGTGTTTAAACAACTTTAATTTTCAAATTGGGAATAAAATTTCAGGATGGTCCTGGAAACTAATAAGTAATTTTATTTGATAAAATAACATATTAGGCCTAAGCCCAAAGTTAAGCAAATAGTAGAGCATGATCTTTGGAAGATTCATGTGATGATAACTTTAATGCTTAATCCATTATGCTTGCCATAATGACTCATTAATTTCTTAATCAGAAGTAAGGATTAGATCCTTAAAATATGATAATGAAATTGAATGATCTTCATAGATCTATTCTTAGATCTTAGAAGTATTGAATTGCAATAAACAACTCTTGGAGAGTTAATGATTATTCTCAAGGAGACCAAAGTCAAAGTTTGCAATAAGGCAGGAAGCGCAAGGCGCACCATACTTCGATATTCTAGAAGGCTAAGGCTTGGCCAAAGACCTCTAGGATATGAAAAGGGCAAAGGCAAAATCATTATAATCTTCTAGGAAGATAAAGGACATATCGTAAGATGTCTGCCTAACTTGTGGCAAACGGGGTCATTGAAGCATGACTGCCGTATGGACAAAGCAGACATGAAGGAATAGAAGACGGACAAGGTTCTGACTTCAAATATGTTTGTCATAAATATGTTCACTACTAGTATTAAAATTGGATTTTAAATACTAAGTGTGATACATAAATATGCATTGATGTGCAGAATCTGCTATGAGCAGGATACTGACTTCAATTGAGATTAATCTACGAATCGGAAACGGGACGAAAGTCGCAGTTTTACCGTAGATACCTAAGTTTAGGAACTACCCTTCGGGTGTGTACTTAAATTAGGAAATTGTTGTAATGTAACTAGTTTGACTAGAGATATTATCTTTATATCGAGTACAACTCGTTGCGAGTATACCTTTATATTCTATAACACTAAAGTGTTTTATTTTATAAAGATGATATTGAGATAAACACATTATATGTGAATAACAGTATTTATATTTTGAATATAAATAAATCTCAAACATATAACATGACAAAAAAATAGCTCAAACTGATTTGATCAGATGAGACTTATTTGTGGCAGTGTCGTCTGAGACACAATTAAACAAGACTCGTATATCCACACTTTTGAAGAATGGATACTAGGACAGATTTGATTCCATTCAAATGAAGTCTACGAATCTAGTTTATTGGGCAAAGTACCTAAAACACCTTTACTTGGTAAAAGTATAAGTGCCACCGATCTATTAGCCCTTGTTCATAGTGATGTAAGTGGGCCCATGTCTAGCTAGGCTAGAGGTGGATATGAATATTTCGTGACCTTTACGGATGTGGCATCGCGTTATGGTTGTGTTTCTTTTGAAGAACATAAATCGGAAACTTTTGGAGTTTCGACACGAAATAGACGAACATATCGGATAAAGTATTAAAACATCACGGTTTGACCATGATGAAAATACTTAAGCAATAAGTTTCTCAAATACTTGAAAGTATAGTATTCTTTCAATAGGACTCCTCCCGGAACACGTCAATTTGACGGTGTGTCCGAACGGAGAAAACCAAATTTTGTTGGACATGATAAGGTTAATCATGAGTCGCTCTGAGCTACCATTTCCTTCAAAGGATAAGCATTTAACAGCGCAATACTTATTTTGAATAAGGTTCCATGAAAATCTGTTTGACAGATTTCATATTAGATATGAACAGGAAAGAAACTAGGTTTTCTCACACTCCTGAAGATTTGGGATGCTGGGAATATGTTTGGATGATACCAAACTAGAACCTTAATTGGATAAGTGCCAATTGTAGGTTATCCTAGGGAAACCAAAGTATATTACTTATACACTCACTTGAGAACAATGTAATTGTTGCTCACCATGCGGTTTTTCCTAAGAGGAATACCGATATGCAGTGGTAAATGGGAGGATAGTAAAACTCGATGAAAAATCAGAGTTATACTATTCAAGGCACCAAGTCCTTAATGGAACACAAACAGTTCATCAAGGATGAAACTGTACCAGTAATCTTCGAATACACAAGAACCGCGTAAGTCGGAGAGAGTCGGAAAACAACCTGGGTATGGGTTTCTGATCTTACCTCATAAAGATGTCAATCTTATTGGGGAATACGAACTGACTACGTATGAGGAAGTGATACAAGGTATCAACTCCCTATCATGGCAAAGTGCCATGAGTCCGAAATGGATTCCATGTATATCAACTATGTTTGGACACTAGTTGTTGTACCGCAAGGCTTTGTGCCTATTGATACTATATAAGTCTTCAAGGAAGACATACGTGGATGGCAACATACCAACGTACTAAGCTAGGCTTGTAGCGGAAAGGTATCGTTATCAACATTGTGTTGATTACAATGAAATCTTTTACATGTTGCCACGTTAAAACCATTTGGATAATGCTTGCTGATGCTGTATGTTTCATTTATGAAATATGGCAGCTGAACCGAAAAATCGCTTTTCTGAAAAAGAAACCTTTTGGAGGATGTTTACAACATCCTGACGGTTTTTTCGTATCAAAACTAGCAAACAAGGTTTGCGGGTTTTTCGATCCATAGAGGATTGAAGCAAGCTTTAGGTTCTTGGAATTATCGTTTTGATGTACATAATGGTTTATGATTTATTCAAACGAAATGATTCTTGTGTATACAAGGAGGTTAGTGGGAGCGCACTGAAAGTGACTGTCCTAAATAATAATGATATATCATTTCTTGGAAATGATATTCCCATATTACAATTGGTGAAAGCTTGGCTTTCATGAAAATTCTCCATAGAATTCTTGGGAGAAACAACCTTTATTCTAGGAATAAAGATCTACTGGGATAAATTTAAAGTTGTTAACATTCTCTGAGAACTCGTACATTGAAAAATGTACGTGACCTGGTGTCTCATACGCTTTGAGCATATGGAGTCACAAACAGGTCAATCCAAGTGATAGTCACTGGATTGATATTAAGAACATCCATTAGTATCTTAGAGAACTAATGATGATGTCTTAAACTATGGAGAAGGAGAACTTGAAGTGACTGGGATCACTGTTGTAAGTTTCCTAACCGATAAAAAACAATAGTACTATACAGTTTGAATAACGGAGCAGTGAGCTGGAAATCTTCCAAGCAAGATACTGTTACCGAATAAACAACAAATGCGGGTTATTGTTGCAGCTGAGGCAGCAATAGAAGCCATTTGGGTCGATGATATATCTAATTTGATTAGATATAGTTTTGTTAGCAGCTGAGCTAGGCGTCAGCACAAGCTAAAGAATTAATGGTCTCATCAACGATCCAGATATATACTTCGACTATTCATCTGATTCGTTCGGATCATACATCGTGGCGATGTGATGATCAAATAAATCGCATCAGACGATAATCATGCAAATCCGCTGATGAAAGCCTTTCCTCAGCAGTTTGAGCGAACCGTACATAGTTCGGGTGTAAGACACTCGAGTGACTGGCTATAGGCCAAGTGGGAGATTGTTGGACAGTTATGACCCATAGCGTCATTATTTGTACAGATCATGGTGTTGTTGTACAAATTAACTATGTGACAAAGAGATTGCACTCTTATCATTTGTGATTAGATCACCTAGATGTATAAATGATAGGAGGTCCCTATGATTAGTTCCTGGATTGAGATGATATGAGACAGTATCAGTCCTCGAAGGATTAATCATTAAATATCCCTAGTCATAGCATTATCGAGACTGGACATCGATAATGCGGAATAGACTAGTATTGCACTTGTGCGCGTTGTGGGAGCACAACGACATAGTTCTCATATATTTATGTATTGGATACTTATGCAAGTGTGATAGGAGGTTGTGTTTACCGATGGTGCGGAAACAGCTTCGATCTGGATAGACCCCTCAGAATTCCATTGGTAGTATGACTATGTGTCTATGGAAGTCCGATATCAGGGTAGGTGTATTTGGTCTTAACCTGAGACTTGCATCGCTAATACTTGCGACAATCATATGCTTTGGTTTTGGTCGTCCAGGGCTTTAACCGGTTCTGTGTACGCCTCTGCTGGGTATATCGAGAATCGTAGTGTATTGGGTGTGATGTCAAGACGGAAGTATCACTCCAGTCATAGTGGAGATGATGTCACGTAGGATATGGTACTAGTGCTCTTAAGTACTGCAGTCATCGGGATATTATGACTAGGTCATGTATGTCCGATTATAGAGACTAGTTACTAGACATCCGACATGTGCTTCGTACGGGGCAGACACATTCCAGCCCCAAGCCTAGCACGTGACATTTGATACTGGATCGCAATACGCAATACTACGTATACTACGCTTGACATAAATTATATATTCCAGTAAGAATATTTCTGGAGAATTGGGTAAGCACGGTGCTTTGCTAGAAGCCAACCATGTCTTGTAATTCGGTAAGCACGTGGTACGAGGTACGCACGTATTCGGATAATCCGATGACCGTATTTACTGCCAACATATCCAGGGATCTCTTGGGTCGCTTCCCAAAGATTCACCGATGACAGTTGATTTAAATTAGAATTAATCTGGGATTAATTAAGAGAGAGAATTAATCTTGGATTAATTAAGATAGAGAAAATTAATCTAGGATTAATTGAGGTATTATTTAATATGGGATTAAATGTGTTCGGAAGAGAGAGAACGCGATTAATTTGGAATTAATTGGTAAAATAAATTTAATGGTTAAATTTGATTTTTCTATTTAATTTATTCGTATGGGCTAAAATTAATATATCAGATATATTAATATGAATTGGATTTCGTTACGAAATTAAAGTCGGACTTTAATACGAACGAACGAATTAATTTAGAATTAATTCGTAAACGACGTTCGTAATATATTTGTGAGGCATTGTTATTTAATTAAATTAGATTTAATTGTTTAGCGACGAAAGTTCGTTTAATCGGATTAAACGGAACCGAGCCGCGATAAATGTTCGTAGAGACATTTTGAGTTTTGAATTCAAAATGGTGGGGCCCACTTCACACATGTCACACATGTAAAGTGGTGGTTGGAAAGTGGTTGGCATTTATGCCAAAACCACTTACTTTCCAACCACTTCGTTTAGGTGAAACCAAATTACCCCAACTACATGGTTTTTGGTAAAAGGGTAAAACCCTTTAACAAAACCAAAAAGCCTTCTCTCTCTATACACTCTACACACTTGTAACACATTTTGGAAATGAGAAACCATAAAATCCTCTCCATGGGCGTGAGCCTCTTTCCTTCATCTCTTTGATTTTGTGGCAAAATCAACAAAGCTAGCACTTGGAGAAATCAACTAAGGTGATAGGGAAACTACTTCAAGAGTTGGAATCATCACTTAAAGCTTGGATCTTGGAGATCTCTTCTCAAAATTTTAAAGCTCAAATCCGTTCATTGTAAGTATATTCCGCAACTTATTTTGAATTTATGAACACCTTTACATGCTTATTAGATCATTGGCATGTTCTAGGAACACTAACAATGGTCCCAACCACCTTCAATATCCATAACACAGGCCCGTAACATATCTTACAAGGTATGTATAGTTCGTTATGATGGACCATTTTTTGGGGATGGAAAGTTATACTAAAATTTAGTTGGAAATCCAAGGCTTCCTGAAATGATTGACAGAACTTCGATGTGAATGGGAACTTCTGTCAAAGATTATTGAGATATATATCCTATACAGAGACATTATCTCATCCAGATACAGTCTGGCATATTGAGTTACTGAGTATGTGGTTTTTATTTGGTGGAAGTGTGTGGACTTAGTCATCTTTTCCACAGTCACCCAAATGGAATCATATCTCTTGGAGGTAGTTGGAAGACCAACTATGAAATCCATAGTAATCTTATCACATTTCCACTAAGGAATATCGAGGCTCTAATGTTTCCCTGTCAATTTTTGATGATATTCCTTCATCTGCTAGCAGGTAAGACACTTCGTAACAAACTCTGCTACGTCATTCTTCATACCCTCCCACCAGTAAAGTTCATTGAGATCATAATCTATTTTTCTGATTCTTGGATGCACGGTATAGGATGACACATGAGCTTTCTCCAGCAATGAATGCCTCAACTCCTGAACTAGATTAATTACAATATTGTTCTACTCCCTCAAAAGGTCCTCACTGTCTACAGAGTATTCATCATATGTGATATGCTCTTGTATGTCGCTAATATGTTATATTTGAGGATCTTCTTTCTGAGCAGCTCTAATCTCATCTATAAGGGCGAACCTGACTTGTATTTGAACTAATAGAGCTCATTAATCTGTTATCTGGAAACATACCACATCCTGAAGACAACTTTACATCTTCCTAGTTGGATGCCATCTCTCAATCAAAAAATGGGACAAACTTTCATAGATTTTCTACTTAAGGCATCTGCTACATTAGCTTTGCCATGGTGGCATTGAATGGAGTAGTCGTAATCCTTCATTAGCTTGATCCATCACCTCTATCTCAATTTAAGATCCTTCTAGCTCTTGATATACTTAAGACTCTTGTGGTTGGTGTATATCTCAATTTTTTCCCAAGATAAGTAATGCCTATATATTTTAAAGCAAAAATTATTGCTACCCTCTCTAGATCATAGTGGGATAATTTTGTTTGTACAACCTAAGCAGCCTGGATGCGTAAGCAATGACTCTCCCCCTCTGCATCAGTACACATCCCAAGCCCAATCTAAAAGAATCACTGTAGGACACAGAAATCGGCGATGCTGTTCCAGGATCGCGGCTTGGTTGGGAGTACGGAGTAGCCCGCAGGGGACTAAACTAGAGAATAATGGAGTCGCCACCCGGTGTGAATCGGGAAAATGATTTAAGGCCGCACTCACCCCTCGCAAGGGATGACCTCAAACTGTTGGGTTCGGAATGGTCCCTTACTTATGCCACTTGTAATGAAATCATTTGTGCAATAACTTAACCGAATCTACACATCATATATGTTCAAGAATAACCCGAATCTAGTTCGCATTCATGAAAATAAATCATACGTCTAAGTTTGCATGCTTTAAAAGTAAGGCATCATAACGGCAAACATACGATATCACACCATGATCTTATAAGCATGTTGAATTATCAAGCACGAAAAATAGATAACAACCTAAACATAAACGTAAATTAAACTCCTATTGCAAAAGAAAAATAACTAAATCATGCATAAGGAAATATCATAATCATGCTTAAAAATAAATAACATACCAGACTAGATCATGCTTAAAAAATAAATAACTTATTAGACTAAATCATGCTCAAACGCAAGGTTGGATGAAATGAAACATGTGAATCTCTCAAGTATGTGGCATTGTATCCCGAGTGCAAACCGCTATACCGTCCATTCGGATTCGGCTACGGAATTTACGTCCGGGTTTCCATCCGATATACCGCAAGAGAGAACACATATTTCATTCTCTCGGAAATCACATCATGCACCAATCCACAATACTCATGCGAAATAAAGTAATAAAATAAATAAAAAATAAAGGATAATAAAAGGGGTGCCCTCAGATCTAACCTCTTAAGTCGTCTCTCGGAAGCGCGTTACACGGCCGTCGGAAGGGTTGATGCTCCGCAACTCCTCCAGTTCACTGGTTCAACGTTTTGTCTATTTTCACTCGCTGTTTTCACTGTTTCCACTGTTTGGATTGCTGTTTTGGTGATTGTTTTGTTTGGTCTGAGGGCTGATTTTTTTGGTTATATCTTGGGTTGGTTTTGGGATCGGTTATGGGGCAGTTTTGCTGGTTCAAGGATGTTGTTCCGGGCAGAATTTGGAGGCAGTTTGGTAGTGGATTTGTAGGCAGTTTCTGGGGTGATTTTGTGTGGTAATTTATGCGTGAAAGGAGGGCAATATTGTGTGTTGGTTATGAGGTCTGCATGCATGTGTTTTACGTGGAGATGGGCATGTTGAGTGGTGTGAGGTTGAAGGTATTTTAGTCGGCTAAGAGGATTTGTTTATGTGCGTCAGTGTGTGTTATGTGCATGAGTGACGTGCATGTGTCTGGGGTTTCTGGCTGTGTCGGTTAGGTGGGGAGAGGGGGGCTGGTTCATGGTCGATGTGGGAGTGAGTTGAGAGTGCTTTTTTGAGTGTGGATTGGTGGACTTCATGCAGTGTTTTAGTCGTGTGAGAGGGCAGTTTCAAGGCAGTTTGGTGCGTGAGTTTGGGCTGACTTCAGGCAGGGTTTTAGGCGTGTGAAGGGCAGTTTCAAGGGTTGTTTGCGTGGAAGGAAGGTGCAGTTTGCGGGCGTGAATGGGGCTGATTCTTCAGGGTAGTTTGGGGCGTGAATGTCAGTGTGTGTTCGAGGGATGTTTGTGAGGGCTTTGGGCGTGAGCTGCAATGTATGTTTGAGGGTTGGTTGATGAGGTCTTTAGGTATGAAGGGCTGTTGGTTTCAGGGGTTATTTGGTGCGTGAGTTTTTGGGTTAATAGTGTGTGGAAGGGCTAGTGGTGTGATGATCATGCGTGATGAGTGAGTGGCTTTGTAAAGGGTTATTGGCTTTGTGTGTTGCTGAAGGTTTCATGTGGTCGATGTGGGATTGAGATGCGTTAATGGATGGTCTTGTGATTTGTGGGGTATGTGTTACATGAAGGGCGTGAGCTGGAGAAGAATGGAAAGAGAGTATGGCTATTTTTTACGTGTGTCTCACCAAGGGAACTAGGGTTTTTGTCTATTTTTATAGTGGAGAGGGAGGCTAATTAATGTTTTTTGTTATTCGGTGAAGGGTGGGTGGGTGTTAGATAATTTATTGGGATGCAATATTTAATGGTTTGGCTTTTTTTTGTTTATTGTTGAATTTGTGATGTGGTTTATTTATTGCTTTGTTGAATTGTTTATGTGTGTTCACATGGGGTGGGGGAATGTTGTTCACGTGGAGGGCTAGGTTTATTCTTTTTGTGTTGTGGACGTGAGAGAGGAGAGGGTAGGTTTACGGTTTGGGCCGGGGATAAATTTTAAAACAGAGGTCCAACGAGCAAACGCAAAGCTAAACAAGCGAATTAAATCCAACAAGATTTCAATTCTTGACTTTTCCCTTTCGACGTCTATTTCCCGCGACTTCCGCGACTTAAAAGGTAGCGCCTCCGCACGAGGCTCATCATCGGGACTTATATGCAAAAATACAGTGCCTACAGTCACCCCCACTTTGATGGGACTTATGCAGTATGTGACAATAACAGTCCTATCAAAGTTTGTGTAATGCATTTTTACTTACCTGGCTCGCCAGCTGCCACCTGACTTTCATGTTGCTTCGAACTGTGTTGATTTGGTTGTGCCATACCCGGCGTGCTAAACCCCATACCCGAGGCATCCCGGTTGCGTCTCCAACCCAGAGTGTCGCGGTAGTGTCTCCATACCCGGAGTGCCGTACCTGGCATGCTAAACCTCATACCCGAGGTGTCGCGGTTGAGTCTCCATACCCAGAGTGTCGCGGTAGTGTATTCATACCCGGAGTGCCATACTCGGCGAAACTGATACTGATGTTGATGTGTCTCCATTCCCGAAGTGCCATACCCGGCAAAATTGATACTGATGTTGATGCTGGTGTGGGCCTCGCTCCTGGGACTCATCTCCAAAACCGATGATGATGTGGGTCTCAACCCTGGGACTCATCCCCAAAACTATGTCGTGAGGTGGTCCATTCCTGAACTGTGCTGTGAGGTGGTCCATTCTCGAACCGTTACTATGAGATGGTCCATTCTAGAACCGTTACTGCGAGGTGGTCCATTCTCGAACCGTGTGTGAGGTGGTCCATTCCCGAACAGTGCTTCCATTCTCGGAGTGCCATTCCTAGCTTGTTCATTTCCGAACTGTGTTCCATTCTTGGAGTGCCATTCCTGGATTGTTCATTCCCGAACTGTGTTCCATTCTTGGAGTGCCATTCCCGGCTTGTTCATTCCTGAACTGTGTTCCATTCTCGGAGTGCCATTCCCGGCTTGTTAATTCCCGAACTGCGTTCCATTCTCGGAGTGCCATTCTCGGCTTGGTCATTCCCAAACTGTGTTCCATTCTTGGAGTGCCATTCTCGGCTTGTTCATTTCTGAACTGCGTTCCATTCTCGGAGTGCCATTCTCGGCTTGTTCATTCCCGAACCTTGTTCTATATGAGAAAGGGTAGACTGGTCGCCCCCAATCTCGATTAATCTTTCTGTGATGTTGCATATCAATACATTGTACTGCTTCTCTCGAGCTAATCCTGATAGCTAAACATATTTTCGTCCTCAACGAAAGCTTCGTGTCGAAACCAGAGAACCTTCAAAGTACTTAATACACTCAAATCCGCTCGTCTGAATGAGTGATCTGAACTAGACTCCTAGTGTGTGTGTGCCAAGGCTTTTTCGCAGCTTAATGTTGGTTTCTAATTAGGTCCCAAGATCCATCAAATAAGCATGAAAAATGCATGAATACATCAAAGAAGTAAGGCGGAAAACATACTCACAATGATTGGTTTGGATGCTTCAAGGAACACAAGCCTTCAAGCTTCATCAAAAGTCACGGCAATGGCTCTCCAAGGCAGTGAGTGGCTCGGTTTTGCTGCTCCTTGATGGTCCAAGAATCGGCCATTGATGAACACCATGGAAGCTCAAAGCTTCAAGCTCCAAAAAGGGATTCCAAGCTCACAAGAACACTTCCCTATCCCCTTTATATAACCCAAGGTGTGCTAGCACTCTATTTTCTTCCTTTGTTCGATCAAACCAAACTTTGAAGAGAAGAAATGGCTCCAAGCCGAGAGGAGAAGAAGAAGAGAATGGAGGGAAAAATTTGGTTCACAAAACCTGAACTACACCAACCAAAGAGAGAGAAAAAGCTTTTATATATATATATGTTTTATTCCTTTACCAAGTAAATTAATAATATATATATATATATATATATATATATAATATATATATTATATCTATACTTTAATTCAAAAGTCAAAAAGCAAAAGCAATAAAGATTTCCATCATATCACATCACTTTAATAAAGTGACAACATGTCATGTCACATCACTCAAAGTGACAAGTGATTTGACAATTGATGCGACTAGCGATTTGACGCTTGATGTGACTTGCATGCCGCGTTCGAATTCGAAATGCGAATGCACTCGCAATCACTCTCGGGCTCGGGTTCGCTAATTCCAAATCAACGAATTTTCCGTCGCGACGTAATTAAATGATTACGCCTAGTGAAATCACTATTCATATCGCTAACGAATTAATTCTAATTAATTCGTTCGCCCCGAATTAAATCTACTTTCAATTCCGCGTTCGAAATCCAATTTCGCATAATATATCGAATATATTATTTTACCCGATTAATTCCAAATTAATCGTTCTCTCTCTTTTATTAATATTTATCCTAGATAAAATATCTCCGTAATTAATCCCAGATTAATTATAGTGCGAGTCATACATCATCGGTGAATCTTCGGGAAGCGACCCATGAGATCCCTGGATATGTTGGCAGTAAATACGGTCATCGGACTATCCGAACACGTAAGTGCCTCGTACTACGTTTATACCGATTTACAAGACAAGGTTGGCTTCTAGCAAAGCGCCATGCCTACCCAATTCTCCAGAAATATCCTTATAGGAATATTAGATCTATATCAAGCGTAGTATACCGAAGTATTGCGTATTTCTGTCCAGTATCGGATAGTCACGTGTTAGGCCTGGGGCTGGAATTGTGTCTGCCCCGTACGAAGCACATATCGGATATCTGGCAACTAGTCCTCTATAATCGGATAAACATGACATAGTCATAATATCCCGATAGCTCGAGCATTTAAGAGATCAAGTTTCCGTATCCTACGTGATCATCATCTCCACTATGACTGGAGTGATACTTCCGTCTTGACATCACACCCACACCTACGATTCTCAATATACCCAGAATTGGCGTACACAGAACCGTTTAAAGCCCTGGACGACCTCAACTAAAGTATATTGATTGTCGTAAGTATAGCGGTTGCAAGTCTCAAGTTAGACCAAATACACCTACCCTGGTTTCGGACTTCCATAGACATATAAGTCATACTACCAATGGAATTCCGAGGGGGTCAATCCAGAGCGAAGCTATTTCCTGTACCATCGGTAAAAACACAACCTCCTATTACACTTGCATGAGTATACTATACCCAAATAAATGAGAACTATGTCGTTGTGCCCTCACAAACGCGCACAATGTGTATACTAGTATTTTACGTATTTATCGATGTCCAATCTCGATAATACTTCTGACTAGGGATATTTAATGATTTATCCTTCGTGGACTGATATTGTCTCATATCATTCTCCGTCCAGGAACAAATCATAGGGACCTCTCATCATTTATATATCTAGGTGATCTAATCATAAATGATAAGAGTGCAATTTCCTTTGTCACATAGTTAATTTGTACAACAACACAATGATCTATACAAATAGTGACGCTATGGGTCATAATTGTCCAACAATCTCCCACTTGGCCTATAGCCAGTCACTCGAGTGCTTGACACCCGAACTATGTACGGTTGGCTCAAACTACTGAGAAAAGGCTTTCGTCAGCGGATTTATATGATTATCATCTAATGCGATTTATTCGATCATCACATCGCTACGATGTATGATCCGAACGAATCAGATGAATTGTCGAAGTATGTATCTGGATCATTGATGAGACCATTAATTCTTTAGCATGTGCTGACGCCTAGCTCAGCTGCTAACAGAACTATATCTAATCCAATTAGATTTTTATTGACCCAGATAGCTTCTATTGCTGCCTCAGCTGCTGCAATTAACCCGCATTTGTTTGTTTATTCGGTAACAGTATCCTGTTTGGAAAGATTTCCAGCTCACTGTACCGTTATTCAAACTGTATAGTACCATTTGCGACTTTTAGTCGTCTTTATCGGTTATAGGAAACTTGCTACAGTGATCCTAGTCACTTCAAGTTCTCCTTCTCCATAGACTAAGACAGCATCCTTAGTTCTTTAAGATACTAATGGATGTTCTTAACATCAATCCAAGACTTTCACTCGGATTGGCCTATTTGTGAATCCATATGCTCAAAGCGTATGAGACACCAGGTCACGCACATTTTTCAATGTACGATTTTCTCGGAGAGTATTCGAAAGCCAAGCTTTCGCCGATATTATTTATTTTATGGGAATATCATTTCCAAGAAATGACGTATTATCATTATTTTATAGGACAGCCACTGTCAATGCTCTCCCACTAACCCTCTTATATACAAAGATTCAATTTTCGTTTTGAATCAAATCATACACCATTATGATTACATCAAAATGATAATTCCAAGAACTTATGCTTGCTTCAATCCAATCATGGATCGAATAACAAGCATTATTCAAATGG
Source organism: Zanthoxylum bungeanum (assembly GCA_019454045.1). Taxonomy (NCBI): domain Eukaryota; kingdom Viridiplantae; phylum Streptophyta; class Magnoliopsida; order Sapindales; family Rutaceae; genus Zanthoxylum; species Zanthoxylum bungeanum. The sequence continues at coordinate 18,309 of SKCR01041645.1, forward strand.
ATTTACTGTGCAACAGTATTAAAAGGTTGAATCGTAATCAACACAATGTCGATAATGATACCTTTCCGTCAAAAGCCTAGCTTTATACGTTGGTATGTTGCCATCCATATACATCTTCCTAGAAGACTTATAAAGTACCAATAGGCACAATGCCTTGCGGTACATCAACTAGTATCTAAACTAAGTTGATATACATGGAATCCATTTCGGACATCATGGCACTTTGCCATAATAGGGAGTCGATACCTTGTATCACTTCCTCATACGTAGTCAGTTGGTATACCTCAATAAGATAGACATCTTTATGAGGCGAGATCAGAAACTCATACCCCAGGTTATTTTATGACTCTATCTGACCTACGCGGTTCTTGTGTATTCGGAGATTAATGGTAATAGTCTCATCCTTGATGAACTATTCATGTTCCATTAAGATTTGATGCCTCGAACAGTATTACTCCGATTTTCATCGAGTTATACTATCCTCCCACTTACCACTGCATATCTGTATTCCTCTTAGGAAAACCTCATGGTGAGCAACAATCTAATTGTTCTCATGTGAGGTGTATAAGTACAATACTTATGGTATCCCTAGGATGACCTACAATTGGCACTTATCCTATTTGGGTTCTTGTTTGGTATCATCCAAACGTATGCCTAGCATTCCCAAATATTCAGGAATGTGAAACCTGGTTTCTTTTCCTGTTCATATCTAATATGATATCTGTCAAACAGATTATTATGGAATCTTATTCAAAATAAGTTCTTGCACTGTTTAAAGCTTATCCGTTGAAGGAGATGGTAGCTCAGAAGAGAGACTCGTGATTAACCTTATCATGTCTCTAACAAAATTCGGTTAATCCTGTTCGGACTCACCGTCAAACTGACGTGTTCCGGGAGGAGTTCCTCATTGAAAGAATACTATACTCTTTCAAGTATACGAGAAACTTATTGCTTAAGGATTTCCATTACAGTCTTACCGTGACGGTTTAATACTTTAGCTTATCTGTTTTGTTTGTCTATTTCATGTCGAAACTATGAAAGTTTCCGATTGTGTTTCAAAAGAAACACATAACCATAACGCGATGCTACATCCGTACAGGTCACGAAATATTCATATCCACCTCTAGCCTAGCTAGACATGGGCCACTTTTTCACTATGAACTAGGGCTAACAGATCAGTGGCATTTACACTTTTACCAAGTAAATAGTGTTATAGGTATTTTGCCCAATAAACTAGATTCGTAGACTTTATTTGAATATAATCAAATCAGTCCTAGTACCCACTCTTCAAAAGTGTGGATATACGATTCTTGTTTAATAGTGTCCCTGACTACTATGCCATAATTAGGTTTCTAATTGATCAAATCATTTTGAGCTATTTATTTGTCATGTTATATATTTGAGATATTGTTTATATTCCAAATATAAATGATGTTATTCACATCTAATGTGTTTATCTCAATATCATCTTTATATAATAAAACACTTTAGTGTTCTAGAATATAAGGTTCACCCGCAGCGGGTGTTAAACACTGATATAAAGATAATGTATCTAGTCAAACTAGTTACATTTTAACAGTTTCCTAATTTAAGTACACACCGAAGGCCAGTTCCTAAACTTAGGTATCTACGGTTAAAACAGCGACTTTCCTCCCGTTTTCAATTCGCAGAGTAATCTCGTCTGAAGTCAGTATCCTGCTTAAAGCAGATTCTGCACAACATTACATATTTATGTATCACACTAAGTATTTAAAATCCAATTTTAATACTAGTCGTGAACATAATTATGACAAACATATTTGAAGTCAGAGCTTTGCTCGTCTTCAATTCCTTCTTAGGATATGTCCTTTTATCTTCCTAGAAGATTATAATGATTTTGCCTTTGCCCTTTTCCATATTCCAGAAGCCTTTGGCCAAGCCTCGGGTTTCTAGAATATCGAAGTAAGGTGCGCCTTGCGCTACTTGCCTAATTGCAAAGTTTGACTTTGTCTCCTTGAGAATAGTCATTAATTCTCCAAGAATTATTTATTGCAATTTAGTATTTCAAATATCTAAAATAGTAATGATAAGTTTATTGCAATTATTTATTGCAATTTAATTCTCCTTGATAATGTAATGATAAGTTTGACATTATCATACTTTAAGGATCTAATCCTTAATTCTGATTCAGAAATTAAGGAGTCTACTTGACAAGTATAATGGATAAGCACTAAAGTTATCATTACATGAATATTCCAAATATCACATATTTGCTTAACTCCGAGCTTTAGGCATAATACGTTATTTTATCAAATAAAGTAACTTATTATTTTCCAAGACCATCTTGAAATTTATTCCCAATTTGAAAATTATAGTCGTCTAAATACATTTTCACCCAGGATTATGTTTTAAACACTAAAATTTCAATTTATCTTGATTCTAATAGTCCAACTATTTAATCAACGAATTGCGGTACTATTTATTATATTGATTATTATAGTCCAACTATACAATCAAATATAATTTAAATTAATAAACCTCAATTACATTGATTACTATAATCCAATTATAAAATCAACTGTAAATCGAAATTAATTAATTCAAATATATTGATTACTATAATCCAATTATATAATCAATAATATACGTCCAACTGCTTATTTAAAACAACAATTTAAATATTAGACCAACTAACATTTAATCAAACGACGAAATAATTTATGATGAGCGCGTAGCGTATGGCGAGTAATTGAACGAATATTGCAAATTCAATTCTTGCCTCCCACTATTTTTCGGCGAGCCTCTAACCCTCTGTCGAGTACTCGGGAAACCGTGTTTCCTAGTGGGCTAGGATCCCGTTAAATATCACACAATCTTGACTTTGGCCAACAAATTGTATGATAATTAACTAGGTAGATCTCTAAGATCAATTGGATCCAATCCAATTCCTAGATCCGGTAGGAGGACGTCCAAGTCCGAAACATATATCTTATATATGCCAATACATCCAATGTATTACCTAACCTTTTTCATCTGAATCAACTAAGCCTTGGCTTTGGCACAACAAGCTTAATGATCCTAGTTAAGCGGAACCCATTGACCATGGAAAGCTTCGTAATCAATGTCGATGGACAAGAAATGGTCTTGACTTTGGCCAACAAACCACTGTATGGGTTTTTAGGGGGTGAATCGTCGGTAACGCAGCGGAAGCGGTGGAAAATCGTATTTTCCGATTTCAAAACTTTTCTCGGATTAATTAAATAAAAATATTTATTTAACATTCCAATAATCAAATTATGAAAATAAATTCAATAAATCATATTTAAGTGAATTTACCGAAATGCCCTTACTTTGGTATTTTGTCCATTTTAGTCCGAAATTGATCTATTCAATTTTGAATGATTCTAAATCATTTCTAAGATGAACTTAGCATGTTCAAAACATCAAAATACCAAAACAACCAAAATCCCCATTTCTTCACCAAAGCCGAGAGCACTATCCAAGGGGGGGGTTGTGTTGCATTTTTTCATTTCATGCATCAAAACACATCAAGATGTACTCCAATGAACATGAAACTTTATATGCATCATATACACACACAAATGCACAACATATATGAAAAGCCCCAAATTTGGAATTGTCATGAACCCTAATTTTACAATTTCCACAAATTGGACAATTAGACCAAATACATTAAATCAATTACTTCAATCATCATTCTTCCATCCAATCCAAGTCTCAACACAATGAAACAACTCAAGATCAAATCTAGGTCATTTAAGAGTGGGTCAATAACTCTAGATTAGAACCATGGTTTCAAAAACCTTAAAAGAAAGTTTAACTCCAGTATTTAATATATCTTTTGAAGTTTGCAATGTATAATGACCATGCTGGTTTGGACAACAAAGGATCTGAATATTATTTTTATCATATAAATACAAAGAACTATTCTTAATTGTAGGCATTGCATTTTTGCATATAAGCCCGATGATGAGTCTCGTATGGAGACACTACCTCTTTAGTTGTGAAAGCCGCGGGAAACGGACGTTGGAAGGGTAAAGTTGGAAATTAGTATTTTGTCAGATTTAACTCGCGTGTTTGGCTTCTGGTTCGCTTATTGGACCTCTGTTTTAAAACACACCAAACCCATTAAACACATCTCACAAATTAAATAATAAACATTTAAAATACATGTCACAAATTTATTAAAACCAATTAAATTAAACTTAAATTAAATCACATTCCTAAACTATATAAATCCAATTAAATTAAATAAAACACATGTCACAAATTAAAATTCATTTCCCAAATTAAAATATCAAATTAAATTCCATAAATAACATTCCTAATTAAAATAAATCACATTCCTAATTTAATTAAATCACCTACCAATTTAAATAAATCTCATGGATTCCTTGCCTAATTAAACTAAATCATATCCTTAACTAAAAAGAAAAAATCAAATCAATTCCCTTAATTAAAGATTTCCCCTATCACATTTTAATTAAAAGAATATCTCACAAATCCTATTCCTTCCCCAACAAGGTAAAACCCATCCCCTTGCCTATAAAAATAACCCATCTCCACACAATTCAAACCCTGGCACATTCACGCAAATCACAAGGAATTTCACAGCTGATTCACGCCCAAAAGCCTCCCAAAAATTCACTCCATATTGCCTTTTGCCCCTCCACACATCCAGTAGCCTTCACGTGAGCAGCAGAGCAAGACCCTCAACACGTTGCCTCTTCACGCGTCTTCACCCACTTAGTTTAACACACGTCCCCACTACTCAACGCCACCATTAACCTTCAAACATAAGCCCTTTAACGCAAGCAACTAGCCCACTCAACGCCATCTACCTCACGTCCATAGCTAGCACAAACCAACACGTCCTCACACCCACAAAGAGCCACGCACCAACCCTTTAATGCAAGCCACAAGCCCTCACAAATCTTCCCATTTTACCCACGCCACAGACCTGTATTCCCCCACAGCCTCACATTGTTAGCCAATTCATCCGTCACACTTGCCCCCTTCAACGCCACCCAAATAAAACTTAAACTGCCACCCAAATCAACCTTAAACTACCACCCAGATAAACCTTAAACAGTCCCCTAAAACTGCACAAAAACAGTCCCAAAATCTTCCCCAAAACAGTCCACAAACCGCAGCCCAAAACCAGTCCAAATAAACCACAAAACAGTCCCCTAATTAACCCAAAACATTGACTAGAAAATACAACAAAAACATCAGCAAAACGGAGTGAAAACAGCAGCCCGAACCGCAAAACAGCGAGGAAAGATGTGAGTTGGTGAACCAAAAGAGTTGCGGATCATTCACCCTTCCAACGGACGTGTAACGCCCTTTCGTGAGACAACAAAAGAGGTTAGACCTGAGGGCACCTTCTTACTTATCTTCTTTCGTTTTATTTATTTATTTTAAAATATTATTGCATGAGAGTCGTTTGAGGCATGATGTGATTGTTGGATGAGCGGGATGTGTGTTCCCTTTTGTGGTATATCGGATGGAAACCCGGACATAAATTCTGTAGCCGATTCCGAATGGACGGTATTGCGGTCTGCACTCGGGATACAACGCCACGTACCACTTAAGATGCACGTATCTCGTCTCATCCAAATTTGTATTTGAGCATGTTATAGTCTTTAGGTTATTTGTTTATTATTTAAAGCATGGTTTAATTTAGTTTGTTATTTATTTGTTAAAGCATGTTTAGGTTGTTCATTATGCATGTTCTTAGTTTATGATGTGTTTGGGTAATGATTTATACATGTCGATTTAATGGTTCAATATGCTTGTTGTGTTACATTGTGTGGAGTTATTGGATGAAAGCATGTTAGATCTAAGTACCCTTGAGCATGATTATTGAGTAGACTCGGTTGATTAATTGCACAAATCATATCATCACAAAAGTGACATAAGTAAGGGACCATTCCGAACCCAACGTTTGAGGTCTTCCCTTGCGAGGGGTGAGTGCGGCCTTAAATCTTTGTCCCGGTTCACACCGGGTGGCGACTCCATGTTATTTCGTACTTCCCAACTAGGCCGCGATCCTAGAACAGCGTCGCCCAGGTTCTGTTGTCTACAGTCTGGCGACTCCACTGGGGATATTTTGAATCGGCCCCGAAATCATGTCTTGTGATGTGTATAATTTGTGCTTTAATTAATCGTTTCTATAGTGAGTTGATAGGGGTGTAATCAAAGGCATTGTTAAGGCTAGGTAATGGTTCGATGTATTCCTTCACTCACTACCTTTTTATAAGGAAAAGCTGTGAAGACACCGAGATAACCATTACTTGTAGCTCGTTGTGACAGACTAGTTTGGAGGACTCGTTGTTTATTCCTGACACCAAGCGATAAGAGCCTAAGGAGCTTGGGTACTTAAGAGAGCCTCGCTCCACCCTCCCTCTGGGGAATCTACAACGAGAAATCCATTCGACAGTTAGTCACACTGTAACTCGTTGGCACGTACCGTAAGGTATAAAAAGGTGCACTCACTTGGTCGCTTGAACCCTTGAGTGGGGAGTCCTAGTTGTGGGTAATCCTTCGTCAAATGAGAGCCTTTGTCCACACTCCCGTAAACCCACATGTGAACCATAGCCGTATGACCTATTGGGGCCACCCTTTACGCTTTTGATAACCCCATGCATATTATGTCTCATACATCCCATGCATCTCATGCATACATGCATCATGTTAACCCCCGTGTCTTAAAAGCCATCATAGATATCCGTTGGGTTAGAAAAAAAGAAAGACTTGTCAAAGAAGAGTTTAGCAAACATTGACATCGAAAAAAAGGAAATCGAGAAGAAACAGAGAACTTTACTGCAAGGATAGAAAGACCATGGTGGGCCCAAAAAAAAAAAAAAAGGGAAAAAAAGACAAAAAAAAAAAAAAAAAAAAAAAAAAAGGAAAAAAAGAAAGAAGAAAAAAAAATATGTTGTTTTTAGTCCTTGATAGTTAGACATAAGTCCGATGATGAAATTGATTGCTTTAGGGAGAAACCTTAGAAACGATAAACCTTGACGTGCTTTTATCTGATAATTTGAGTAATTGATCTATGTTAGACTCATAAGCACTTGATTATAGGTTCTTAGCGGTGAAAAAACCTGAGTAGTTAGCAAAATGACTAGTTGAAGAAATTGTAGGTCGGTGAATGACCGTTCGCCTAAATGTCTATCCTAATTTGCTTGTGCTATGATGTGTGGTATGGTTGAAAATAAAGAAAAGTCTCTAAAGAAAAGAATTGAACCACCTATAACCAATAAGCGTGAAGCTACCAATGGGCGAGTATTAGGACCACCATGAGGAGAAATGCTACCTTAAAGGGTAGGTGTGTTGAAAAAAAAGAGAAAAAAGAAAAAAAAAAAGAAAAAGAAGTTCAAAATGAAAAGAAAAAAGAAAGAGATAAAAGAGAAAGAAAATCATACCACATTGAGCACACAAAAAAAAAAGCAATTGCAGGCATAATTGAGACATCTAGGTTGGTTTGACCCATCGATCCTGATTATTGACGAAATCATTGAGTTAGCTTACCTGGGGATGAATCTGCGAATGAACCTTTGCACACACACACTTTGAGTCTGGCATAGATCATTTATTTAAAGACTTGGATTTGAGTTGCATTGAGTGTTTTGAAGTTTCTCTGGTTTCATTACTGAGCATTCTTTGAGGACAATGATATGTATAACTATTGGGACTATTTCGTAGAATGTGATATAGCATGATGATATGGAAGGCCCCACCATGTGGTTCATCTTGATCAAGTACAAAACAGCAGAGAGCAGAAAGCTAAATCAAGACTGGGGGCGACCAGTCTACTACATCGTGAATCAGGGACATAACAAGATATTGGGTCATGAGACTAGAGAGAAGGCCGAGCAATCACCTGGAGAACTGGCGGAAAACCTAACCCAGCGGGATAGGAAAATCATTCATGCATGCATGCATACACGTAACATATTTTGCATTCTTTTTTGTGTTTGTTTGTTTTTCACAGGTTTCAAAGAAGAAAAAGAGAAAGCGGCAAAGACAAGCCAACCAGAATCAGCAACATACGGTAGTAGTTTTGGGGATGAGTCCCAGGGCTGAGGCCCATATCAGTATCAGCATGGGGGCGAGGCCCACATCAGTATCCGTTTCGGGCGAGACCCACATCAGTTTGGGGCGAGGCCCACGACAGTATCAGTTTTTGGGCAAGGCCCACATCAGTTTCAGTCTGGGGGCGAGGCCCACATCAGTATCAGTTTGGGGCGAGGCCCACATCAGTATCAACTCAAGGCTGAGGCCCACATCATCAGAATTTGGAATGAATCCACGGAATGAATCCCAAGGCTGAAGCCCGCATTGTCAGCATCAATTTCAGGAATAAATCCTAGGGCCGAGGCCCACATCAGCATAGTTTTGAATGAATCCGGGAATGAATCCCAGGGCCGAGGCCCACATCTTCAGAATTTGGAATGAATCCAGGGAATGAACCCCAAGGCCGAGGCCCACGTCATCAGAATTTGGAATGAATCCAGGGAATGAATCCTAGGGCCGAGGCCCACGTCGTCAGAATTTGGAATGAATCCGGGAATGGATCCCAGGGTCGAGGCCCATTTTGTCAGCAGTTTCGGGAATGAGTCCCAGGGTTGAGGCCCACATCAGACATCAGCATCAGTCTAGGGCGAGGCCTATATTAACATCAATATCAATCTTTCCGGGTATGGCACTTTGGGGGCGAGGCCCACATCATTATCGGTATCAGTGTTGCCGGGTATGGCACTTTGGGGGCGAGGCCCACATTAGTTCAGTATCAGTCTTGCCGGGTATGGCACTCTGGGGCGAGGCCCACATCATTATCAGCATCAGTTTTGCCGGGTATGGCACTCCGGGTATGGAGACATCAGTATCAATTTTTCCAGGTACGACACTCCGGGTATGGAGATATTAGATCAGTTTTGCCAGGTATGGCACTCCGGGTAAGGAGACATCATGTCAGTTTTGCCAGGTACGGCACTCCGGGTATGAAGACACATATCAGTTTGCAAGGTACGGCACTCCAGGTATGGAGATATCAGATCAGCCAGGTACGACACTTCGAGTATGAAGACATCAGATCAGTTCTGCCAGATATAGCATTCTAGGGGCGAGGCCCACATAGCATCAGATTAGTTTCTGCCGGGTATGGCATTCTGGGGGGAAGCCCACATAGCATCAAATCAGTTTCTGCCGGGTATGGCATTCTGGGGGCGAGGCCCGCATCACATCAGAACAGTTCTGCCGGGAATGGCACTCCAATAATGGAGATATAGTCTGGGAATGGACACGCCGAGAATGGCACTCCGGGAATGGCACTCCGAGAATGGAGATATAGTCCAGGAATGGACAGCTCGAGAATGAGCACGCCGAGAATGGCACGCCAGGAATGGCACTCCGAGAATGGAGATATAGTCCGGGAATGGACAGCTCGAGAATGAGCACGCCGAGAATGGCACGCCGGGAATGGCACTCCGAGAATGGAGATATAGTCCGGGAATAGACAGCTCGAGAATGAGCACGCCGAGAATGAAACGCCGGGAATGGCACTCCGAGAATGGAGATACGGTTCGGGAATGGACCACATCCCATCAATGGTTCGGGAATGGACCACATCACATCACATGTGGTTCGGGAACAAAGCCTAGAGGTCGAGGCACCTCGCCATCACATTCAGTTCGGGAACAAGACCCACGGGAACAATACCCATAATTCAGGGAACAAGACCCTCAACACAAATCGGGAACAAGACCCACAATTCAGGGAACAAGACTCTCAGCTCACTTCGGGAACAAGACCCACGGGAACAAAACCCACAATTCAGGGAACAAGACCCTCAGCTCACTTCGGGAACAAGACCCATGGAACAAGACCCACAATTCAGGGAACAAGACCCTCAACTCAAATCGGGAATAAAACCCACGGGAACAAGACCCACAATTCAGGGAACAAGACCCTCAACTCAAATCGGGAACAAGACCCACAATTCAGGGAACAAAACCCTCAGCTCACTCGGAACAAAACCCACTCGGTGGTTCGGGAACAAGACCAAGAGGTCATAACACCTCGCCATCAATCTCATCACAATTTTGGAACAAGACCCTCATCACCATTCGGGAACAAGACCCTCATCACCTCACAGTTACGGTTCGGGAATGGACCACCTCAAGCAACGGTTCAGGAATGAACCACCTCACATCAGTTCAGTTCGGTAGTGATTCCTAGAGATCGCAGCATCTTGCAGGGATGAACCTCAGGGGTCGCAGCACCTCACCACCAGATCAACTCAGTTCGAAGCAGCAGGCAGACTAGGTGGCAGCTGGCGAGCCAGGTAAGTAAAAATGCATTGCACTTACTTTGATAGGATTGTCATTGTCACACTCTGCACAAGTCCCATCAAAGTGGGGGCGACTGTAGGCATTGCATTTTTGCATATAAGCCCGATGATGAGTCTCGTATAGAGACACTACCTCTTTAGTTGTGAAAGCCGCGGGAAACGGACGTTGGAAGGGTAAAGTTGGAAATTAGTATTTTGTCAGATTTAACTCGCTTGTTTGGCTTCTGGTTCGCTTATTGGACCTCTGTTTTAAAACACACCAAACCCATTAAACACATCTCACAAATTAAATAATTAAACATTTAAAATACATGTCACAAATTATATTAAAACCAATTAAATTAAACTTAAATTAAATTAAATTAAATCACATTCCTAAACTAAATAAATCCAATTAAATTAAATAAAACACATGTCACAAATTAAAATTCATTTCCCAAATTAAAATATTCAAATTAAATTCCATAAATAACATTCCTAATTTAATTAAATCACCTACCAATTTAAATAAATCTCATGGATTCCTTGCCTAATTAAACTAAATCATATCCTTAACTAAAAAGAAAAAATCAAATCAATTCCCTTAATTAAAGATTTCCCCTATCACATTTTAATTAAAAGAATATCTCACAAATCCTATTCCTTCCCCAACAAGGTAAAACCCATCCCCTTGCCTATAAAAATAACCCATCTCCACACAATTCAAACCCTGGCACATTCACGCAAATCACAAGGAATTTCACAGCTGATTCACGCCCAAAAGCCTCCCAAAAATTCACTCCATATTGCCTTTTTCCCCTCCACACGTCCAGTAGCCTTCACGTGAGCAGCAGAGCAAGACCCTCAACACGTTGCCTCTTCACGCGTCTTCACCCACTTAGTTTAACAACACGTCCCCACTACTCAACGCCACCATTAACCTTCAAACATAAGCCCTTTAACGCAAGCAACTAGCCCACTCAACGCCATCTACCTCACGCCCATAGCTAGCACAAACCAACACGTCCTCACACCCACAAAGAGCCACGCACCAACCCTTTAATGCAAGCCACAAGCCCTCACAAATCTTCCCATTTTACCCACGCCACAGACCTGTATTCCCCCACAGCCTCACATTGTTAGCCAATTCATCCGTCACACTTGCCCCCTTCAACGCCACCCAAATAAACCTTAAACTGCCACCCAAATCAACCTTAAACTACCACCCAGATAAACCTTAAACAGTCCCCTAAAACTGCACTAAAAACAGTCCCAAAATCTTCCCCAAAACAGTCCACAAACCGCAGCCCAAACCAGTCCAAATAAACCACAAAACAGTCCCCTAATTAACCCAAAACAGTGACCTGAAAATACAACAAAAACAGCAGCAAAACGGAGTGAAAACAGCAGCCCGAACGGCAAAACAGCGAGGAAAGATTGTGAGTTGGTGAACCAAAAGAGTTGCGGATCATTCACCCTTCCAACGGACGTGTAACGCCCTTTCGTGAGACAACAAAAGAGGTTAGACCTGAGGGCACCTTCTTACTTATCTTCTTTCGTTTTATTTTATTTATTTTAAATATTATTGCATGAGAGTCGTTTGAGGCATGATGTGATTGTTGGATGAGCGGGATGTGTGTTCCCTTTTGTGGTATATCGGATGGAAACCCGGACATAAATTCTGTAGCCGATTCTGAATGGACGGTATTGCGGTCTGCACTCGGGATACAACGCCACGTACCACTTAAGATGCACGTATCTCGTCTCATCCAAATTTGTATTTGAGCATGTTATAGTCTTTAGGTTATTTGTTTATTATTTAAAGCATGGTTTAATTTAGTTTGTTATTTATTTGTTTTAAAGCATGTTTAGGTTGTTCATTATGCATGTTCTTAGTTTATGATGTGTTTGGGTAATGATTTATACATGTCGATTTAATGGTTCAATATGCTTGTTGTGTTACATTGTGTGGAGTTATTTGGATGAAAGCATGTTAGATCTAAGTACCCTTGAGCATGATTATTGAGTAGACTCGGTTGATTAATTGCACAAATCATATCATCACAAGTGACATAAGTAAGGGACCATTCCGAACCCAACGGTTTGAGGTCTTCCCTTGCGAGGGGTGAGTGCGGCCTTAAATCTTTGTCCCGGTTCACACCGGGTGGCGACTCCATGTTATTTCGTACTTCCCAACTAGGCCGCGAGCCTAGAACAGCGTCGCCCAGGTTCTGTTGTCTACATTAATATTAATACAAAAGCCTTCTGTATCCAATACGAAAAGTGATATAATATTTGCGATACATCCCGGTACAAAATGACAGTCATATAACAAAAGTGTCCCATTCGGCAATGAGATCTCGCATACTCCCACTGCAACTCCATCCAAAGAGTCTCCACTCCCAAACCGCAACTGCATCTCCCCGGGCTTCAGCCTCCTACTTTCCTTCAGCACCTGCAACGAATTGCAAATGTGAATGGGACAAGCAGAATCTAAAATCCAGTTTGTGTAACGGCTTCACAAGCCAAAAATAAATCAATAATTGGAAAAATAAAAGTACCTGATGTAGAAGCTCTGTCTCTCCTCAGCTGGGCGATGTAATCAGGATAGTTCCTTTTCCAATGCCCGACTTTGCCGCAGTGGGGGCATTTGTCTTCAGAAGCCCTTTTGGGCTTTGCAATCTTCGTCTGTTGTTGAGGACCAAAAGCCTTCTTCTTCTTCTTGCCTTTCTTGTTCTTTCCTTGGACCATCCTTGGGAAGAAGCGAAAGAGAAGTAGAGAAGTAGTTCTAGGAGGGCGAGTCGGTACTCCCTTCTTAAGGTCCTCTTCTGCCGTGAGCAACATCATATGTAGCTCCTGGTAGGTACAGACAGTCCCGTGCATGTTGAAGTACATCACGAACTGGCGAAATAAAGCTGGTAGTGAACCAAGAATGACACTCCTACCGAGAATGTCATCAAGATGAGATTATGTTGCCTCAATTGATCGATCGAATCGATCATCTGAAGAACATGTAGGCTAACACTTTGACCTTCATCCAGACGCGCATGGAACAATTCCATGGCGACTTTGTGAACAATCACTTGTTCTTGGTTCTCAAACGATTGTCTCAATCGCGTCATCATACTATAGGAATCTAGCATACCATAGTACTGTTGCTTGAGTTTCGGAGACAGTGAACTAAGGATGTATGATTTAACCATTAAATCATCATCCTTCCAAGTTTCAAAAACTTGGCGTTCCTCCTTCGAAGCATCCGCACCCACTGCAAGGGGCAACAGACCCTCAAGAACATAACCCAGCTTTTCGGAATGGTGGACAATCCTCAAATCCAATTCCCAGTCTGCAAAGTTCTCAGCGCCTTTCAGTTTGTTCGCATCAAGCATACGCGCAAACTGATTTGTGGATTGTGCCGCCATCGCCAATCTATCATATAGATCATGAAAAACGGTTAGCAGAAATAAATAAAGCAGTTTCATATAATATCAAAAGCATAAACTAGATCATGGATTTTTAATCTAATATGCCCCTCCCACTAAATCATGCAATACTGTAATCCCAAAACAGAATACAAATATTTAATAATTAAATTAAATACTAATAGTGAAAAGTGGATCCCGTGAATATATTTCGGCTCACAGCAGAGGCACGGTGTCGCCTACGTATATTCATCAGGTAGACAACTCATTTGTCAATCATTCACTAATGACTCCTAAGTATCCGGTCCTGGCCATTTCTCGTTGTCGCTGCGAGGGCAGGCCCACAAGGAGACGTACCAAGGTTAAACTCGTCAATGATAAACTCAAGTTACTTACGTAATCCTGACAGCTAGGGCACGTTCAGAATTCCGCTTTTACTTGAATTTACCTAGTATCTGATATACATCCGGTATAAATAAATCTTTATCGGCTACATCCTCACAGCAGAGGCACGGTCTCGGATGTAGTCCAAAAAGTATTCATAAACCGTATTGACAAGATGGACCATATAACATGCATCAAATACATAATTACATTCAAACCTTATTAATTAGGGATTTCCGCTAAGTGTCATACACCCTAAATCTAACCAATTTAGATCCTAATAAGCATGCATAAAGTCAAGAAAACATGATTAAACATTGATTCAATGAAGGCTAATCATATTAGGTGGCCTAGAATCAGACTCGCTCTGATACCATTTTGTAGGGGTTTTTAGGGGGTGAATTCCGGTAACGCAGCGGAAGCGGTGGAAAATCGTTTTCGATTTCAAAACTTTTTCTCGGATTAATTAAATAAACATATTTATTTACATTCCAATAATCAAATTATGAAATAAATTCAATAAATCATATTAAGTGAATTTACCGAAATGCCCTTACTTTGGTATTTTGTCCATTTTAGTCCGAAATTGATCTAATCAATTTTGAATGATTCTAAATCATTTCTAAGATGAACTTAGCATGTTCAAGACATCAAAATACCAAAACAACCAAAATCCCCATTTCTTCACCAAAGCCGAGAGCACTATCAAGGGGGGGTTTGTGCATTTTGTCATTTCATGCATCAAAACACATCAAGATGTAATCCAATGAACATGAAACTTTATATGCATCATATACACACACAAATGCACAACATATATGAAAAGCCCTAAATTTGGAATTGGTCATGAACCCTAATTTTACAATTTCCACAAATTAGACCAAATACATTAAATAAATCAATTACTTCAATCATCATTCTTCCATCCAATCCAAGTCTCAACACAATGAAACAACTCAAGATCAAATCTAGGTCATTTAAGAGTGGGTCAATAACTCTAGATTAGCAACATGGTTTCAAAAACCTTAAAAGAAAGTTTACAACTACAATAGTCACAACCTTCCTTCACCATACATGCTCAACACTTCTATCAAACTTCCATCAAAAAAAAAACAAAGAAATAAAGAAAGAAATAATCTAAGAACATCACATGTTGAAGCCTAGAACCTAAGGAACAATTTCCTCTCTAATAGCAAGTTTAAAAAACTTACTAAATTCCAAGCTTTCTTAATCTTTCTTTCTTCTCAAGCTTTCTTTAAGTTTCTTCAATGGAGTTTTTTTAGTAAAGTGTATTAGGTTAAGTTTAAAGTGAAATGAAAATCAATATATACTTGTAACATTTAAGCCTTGGCCGAAATTCACCTTGGTTTTACAAGTTTATAAATTTCAATTTCATTTCAAACTAATGTTATCAACTTGCATAAATATCTTAATACAACTTTATTAGATATTTATTTAAGTCAACAAAGGCAACTAACATCATTTACTTAATATATCCTAATGTAAGATATTTATATTAATTAATTTAATCATTTAACAATTAATAATTAATTAATTAATCAAATACAAATATATTAAATATATATAATATTTACATTAAATATTAAAAACATATATTCATTTAGGATATAAGTCAAATAACTCATTTTGACAATTAATTAATGTGTATTTAAATTAATCAAGTATTAAATGTAAATAACAATAATTAGGCAAATGACTATTTAGTCCCTTTAGCACGTATCTTGCGTTTAACCTTTAAACGACTTTATAAATAATCAATATTATTTATTAATGTTGCTCTAGTGCTCTACGAGTATGTTTCATTATTGAGACTCTCTAGATTCAGGTATATCAATCACGAAATCTAATTTCGTGTCCATAATCTATCCACCCGTAGATTATGACGATCACGGATAATCTCGCTGAACCATACAGGTCGAGGTCATGGCAAATGTATAATTCCTCCGTCACAAGTATCCGGATAAATCCCAGAGATATAGATGTGTAAACGTCAAATCTCTATCGGGATTATCCAGTCGACTATTCTATTAGCAATCTCAAAAAGAATGTTTAGAACTAGCTTCTAAACTTTACCACGGCCCATGGTTTTATCTGATTGCTAATCATATGGACTACCTATGCTCTGGTACACAGAACTGACGGATCCTATCTTGACACACATAGGACACCCTGAGGATCTATCTACACCCAACGAACAGGCGGAGGTCTGATCTTAATATATCGGTGACGTGACTGCCGTCTAAGTGTAGAAGATATCTCATGTGCCCACAATGGCATCTCAAGTCTAAGAATCACAAGTGCTACTCAACCCAAGAAGATTCTTCTTGACGCTGGTGTACCATCCATTAAGAATCTTCGGTGAGTCGTTCAGTGTTTATCCGCTATAAACACCTACACGTCTATACTAGTCTCCAAGACTTATGGTTCATTGAGAAACCATTGGAATCATATATTCCAGTATACGACATGTACTGGTCTCAACGGGTTTACTATACTGACCAAGTAGTGTAAACCTTGACCAGGAACTTCTGAGAATGACAACGTCATGATACTTCTCAATGTCCGTTGCGACGCTTTTGCAACTGTATCATGACTAATCATTCTAGGGTCATTACGTCTTTACCATATAAGAAAGATATTATATTATAGAAACTGCATATATTATTCATAATAATAATGTTTTACAGAAGTATTCAACAGAAATACAACCGGGAATTGGCGCTCTGAGCACCAACCCCAACAACCACAACTTGGACAAGACACTGATATGGAACAAAGCCTTCGTGATTTAAACACATCTTCGACAGACAAAGCCTTGACTTTGGCCAACAAAACAATGTCGTCTTAGATCTTGAGTAAGAATCACTCAATGGAAGGAAAGACGCTTAATATTATTTGAGGGTTTTTCGCGTGCAAATTGGCAACCAATTTATTATCTTTGTTAAGGTCTCATCATCATACACCCTTAAACATGCATTCTAAACACATAATAAAGCGTATATGAAATAAAATAATAATGATATGCGGATGGATACTTTACATTGATCCTAGATCAAATCTCTCATTTTCTCTCTCCAAAGCTAGCAGATGTATTTACTTCTACCCGTTACACTACACTTCTAAAGAAACCTCATTTACATTGAGGGGAATAGGTGAGAAGAGAATACAAAGAGTATAGAGGTGATAAGGCTGGACACGCAGGTCCAATTAATAAATCAAATTTATTACAATTTCCAAAATTGTCCCACCCGACTAATATCCATCCGAAATACATTATTCATGCATCGCAACCATGTATTCATACAAGCATGTTATCAATCAATCTAATCCAATTATTTAATCTGATAATTAGTGATCATCCAATGTTCAAACAACGATTTGATTTTTTTGCTCGAGTCAAACTCGTTTTTGCGAATAAGTACTCAAAGTACGAATTCTTGAATTAAATTAAACTACATATTTAAATCCAATTTAATACGCATTTAATTCTAATTCACTATTTAATTCCAAATTAAATATTACACTTTTTTTAACGAACCTTTACGACTTAAATTCCAAATTTATTCGCAATGGGTCTCAAAGCCCAATTAACATCTAATGTTTATTTAATTAAAGTCCAATGGGCTTTTAATTAATTTCTTAAGGCGTGGACTTTTGGTCAACTCGGGTCAAACCGATAACCAAAGTCCAATCCGGGAGTTACCCCATAAGCCTTTAAATTAATTTTGGCCCATTAGGCCAAATTAAATAATTAAGGTCCATTAAGTCATAATTGGACCTTTTGGATGCGGTTTTGGGCCTAATTGGACCCAACCAATTTTGCCTAAACCCAACTTTGTACAACAAAGCCCAAAATCCCAATTACAACCTATAAGGCACAATTTCCAAAAACAAGCCCAATTAATTATCTTATAATATTCCAAATTCCATAATTAATTAACCTAAGTGTAATCCACAATTAACCACCCAATTAATATTTCTAAAACATCAATTAGCATAATTAATCATGCACTTTAATAACAAAACATGTCCAACACATTTTATCAAAATCAAACCCAATTTACATGCTTAAAGTCTCGGCAATTAGGGGTTTTTCATTCCGATTCGGTTTCAATCCAATTGAATCCACAATCATCATTTCCCAAATCAATTCAACTCATCCAATGAATCACACAACAAAAATCACCATGAATTTCATGTTTAAATTTCGGCCAAGCCACTTTAAAAGGGAAAAATTGTTCCAAATAAAAATTCAATCCAATTGAACTTCAAAACAACATTACCCTATTGTTTTAAGTCATCCAATGATCAAAAAACAAAATTATTCCAAGACAATTTAGGGTTCTAAATTCGGCCATGCCCAAAATTTTGGGGAAAAATGGATCCAACCAAATTTCTTGAAATTGATCATGCACAACATCAATTCAACCTCACTCAAGCATACTATATCAAACAATTTAACCATTTGATGCTCAAATTGAGTTTACCCAATTTTAAAACCCTAAAGTTTCATGCTTGATGTAAGCTCATAGATACCATTGTTGGTTTCTAATTAAGTCCCAAGATCCATCAAATAAGCATGAAAAATGCATGAATACATCAAAGAAGTAAGGCGGAAAACATACTCACAATGATTGGTTTGGATGCTTCAAGGAACACAAGCCTTCAAGCTTCATCAAAAGTCACGGCAATGGCTCTCCAAGGCAGTGAGTGGCTCGGTTTTGCTGCTCCTTGATGGTCCAAGAATCGGCCATTGATGAACACCGTGGAAGCTCAAAGCTTCAAGCTCCAAAAAGGGATTCCAAGCTCACAAGAACACTTCCATATCACCTTTGTATAACCCAAGGTGTGCTAGCACTCTATTTTCTTCCTTTGTTCGATCAAACCAAACTTTGAAGAGGAGAAATGGCTCCAAGCCGAGAGGAGAAGAAGAAGAGAATGGAGGGAAAAATTTGGTTCACAAAACCGTGAACTACACCAACCAAAGAGAGAGAAAAAGCTTTTATATATATATGTTTTATTCCATTTACCAAGTAAATTAAATAATATATATATATATATATATATATTAATTTAATTCAAAAGTCAAAAAGCAAAAGCAATAAAGCTTTCCATCATATCACATCACTTTAATAAAGTGACAACATGTCATGTCACATCACTCAAAGTGACAACATGTCATGTCACATCACTCAAAGTGACAAGTGATTTGACAATTGATGTGACTAGCGATTTGACGCTTGATGTGACTTGCGTGCCGCGTTCGAATTCGAAATGTGAATGCGCTCGCAATCACTCTCGGGCTCGGGTTCGCTAATTCCAAATTAACGAATTTTCTGTCGCGATGTAATTAAATGATTACGCCTAGCGAAATCACTATTCATATCGCTAACGAATTAATTCTAAATTAATTCGTTCACCCGAATTAAAATCTAATTTCAATTCCGCGTCAAAATCCAATTTCGAACAATATATCGAATATATTATTTTACCCGATTAATTCCAAATTAATCGTTCTCTCTCTTTTATTAATATTTTATCCTAGATAAAATATCTCCGTAATTAATCCCAGATTAATTATAGTGCGAGTCATACATCATCGGTGAATCTTCGGGAAGCGACCCATGAGATCCCCGGATATGTTGGTAGTAAATACGGTCGTCGGACTATCCGAACATGTAAGTGCCTCGTACTACGTTTATACCGATTTACAAGACAAGGTTGGCTTCTAGCAAAGCGCCATGCCTACCCAATTCTCCAGAAATATCCTTATAGGAATATTAGATATATATCAAGCGTAGTATACCGAAATATTGCGTATTTCTGTCCAGTATCGGATGGTCACGTGCTAGGTCTGGGGCTGGAATTGTGTCTGCCCCGTACGAAGCACATATCGGATGTCTGGAAACTAGTCTCTATAATCGGATAAACATGACCTAGTCATAATATCCCGATAGCTCGAGCATTTAAGAGATCAAGTTTCCGTATCCTACGTGATCATCATCTCCACTATGACTGGAGTGATACTTCCGTCTTGACATCACACCCAACACACTACTATTCTCAATATACCCATAATTGGCGTACACAGAACCGGTTAAAGCCCTGGACGACCTCAACTAAAGTATATCGATTGTCGTAAGTATTAGCGGTGGAAGTCTCAGGTTAAGACCAAATACACCTACCCTGGTTTCAGACTTCCATAGACACATAGTCATACTACCAATGGAATTCTGAGGGGATCAATCCAGAGCGAAGCTGTTTCCTGTACCATCGGTAAAACACAACCTCCTATTACACTTGCATGAGTATCATATACCCAAATATATGAGAACTATGTCGTTGTGCCCTCACAAACGCGCACAAGTGTAATACTAGTCTTTTACGTATTTATCGATGTCCAATCTCGATAATACTCTGACTAGGGATATTTAATGATTTATCCTTCATGGACTGATACTGTCTCATATCATTCTCCGTCCAGGAACAAATCATAGGGACCTCTCATCATTTATATTTCTAGGTGATCTAATCACAAATGATAAGAGTGCAATTTCCTTTGTCACATAGTTAATTTGTACAACAACACAATGATCTGTACAAATAGTGACGTTATGGGTCATAATTGTCCAACATTTAATCCTTAAGTAAGCCAACTCGATGATTTTGTCTCGGAGAATTGGATCAGTGGGTCTAACCAACCTAGATGTCTTGATCATACTCTTTGATTACTTCCTCGTACTCAACTTGATATGGTTTTCTTTTTTTTTTTTGGTCTCTTTCTCTTTATTTTGAACTTTTTTTTTCCTTTTTTTTTTCTTTCTCTTTTTTCGACACACATACCCTTTAAGGTAGCATTTCTCCTCATGGTGGTCCTAATACTCGCCCATAGGTAGCTTCACGCTTATCGGTTATAGGTGGTCCATTTTTCATTTTCTTTTCATTGCAGAGACTTTTTCTTTGTTTCCAACCATATCATATATCGTAGCATAAGTAAACCAGGATGGACATCTAGGCAAACGGTCATTCACTAATCCACAATATCTTCAACTAGTCATCTTGCCAACTACTCAGGCTTCTACTGTTGAGATCCCATAATCAAGTGCTCGTGAGTCTAGCCGAGATCAATCCATTCAGAATACCGGAAGAGAGCACATCTCGCACTTATCGTTTCTAAGGTTTCTCCCTACAGCAAACAATGTCATCACCGGACATATGCTTAACTATCAAAGACTTCTCTTTTTTTTTCACTCACTCAGTCCACATAAATCCTCTTTTCCACCACTGATAATGTGGGCTTCGCCCCCTGGGATCCATTTCTGAAACTCATGCTGATATGGGCCTCAACCCTGGGACTCATCCCCGAAACTAATACCGATGTGGGCCTCAACCCTGAGACACATCCCCGAAACTACTACTGGTGCGGGCCTCAACCCTGGGACTCATCCTCGAAACTGATATTGATACGAGCCTCAACCCTGGGACTCATCCCCGAAACTGATACTCATATGTTGCTGCTTCTGGTTGGCTTGCATTTGCCGCTTTCTTCTTTTCTTCTTTTAAACCTGTGAATACAAACAAAACAACATAATAAAAACGCGTGCATGCGATGTGTATGTATGCATGTGTGGAGGTACTCCCTGTTCCTGATGGGTTAGACCCTCATTGTGCTCCTTGGCGCCATGTGCCTACGCATGTCTCTGATCACCCCCTAGGTCTGGTTATAGTTTCTTCCTGCCGGTTCTCTTCTGGTGATTGTGCAGTTCTCTTTTGTCTGAAACCTGCAAACATAGAACAAACACAAAAATTGAAAGTATGTTACGTGTATGCATGCATACATGGATGAATTTCCTATCCCGTGGGTTAGGTCTTCTGCCAGTTCTCCCAGTAACTGCTCTGTCTCTTCTTCCTTAGGCGAAATATTGCTTCAGTCTGTCCACGTTGATCGGCTCGGTGAACTCGTTCCCTTCCAAGTCTGACAGTCTCACTGCCCCATTTCCCATTACTTTTTGGAATATGTAGGGTCCTTCCCAATTGGGTCTGAACTTTCCTCTCGGGTCTGTTGTCGATGGCTTCGACTGCTTAAGCACCAGATCACTCTATCTGATTTTTGTAGGACGCACCTTCTTGTTGAATGCTCAAGCCAACCTCTTCTGTTGTTGGATAGTTATGACCCATAGCGTCACTATTTGTACAAATCATGGTGTTGTTGTACAAATTAACTATGTGGCAAAGGAAATTGCTCTTTTATCATTTTTGATTAGATCACCAAGATGTATAAATGATGAAAGGTCCATATGATTAGTTCCTGGATTGAGATGATATGAGACAATATCAATCCATAAAGGTTTAATCATTAAATATCCCTAGTAAGAGTATTATTGAGATTGGACATCGATAATGCGAAAAAGATTAGTATTACACTTGTGCGCGTTGTGAGGGCATAACAACATAGTTCTCATATATTTGGGTATAGGATACTCATGCAAGTGTAGTAGAAGGTTGTGTTTTACCGATGGTACGAAAAATAGCTTCGCTCTGGATAGACCCCTCGGAATTCCATTGGTAGTATTACTATGTGTCTATGGAAGTCCGAATCAAGGTAGGTGTATTTGGTCTTAACCTGAGACTTGCACCGCTAATATTTGCGACAATCAATATATTTTGGTTTTGGTCGTCCAGGGCTTTAACAGGTTCTGTGTACGCCTCTTCTGGGTATATTGAGAATTGTATTGTATTGGGTGTGATGTCGAGATGGAAGTATCACTCCTGTAATAGTGGAGATGATGATCACGTAGGATACGAACTCGTTTCTTATATGCTGTAGCTATCGGGATATTATGACTAGGTCATGTTTATCCGATTATAGAGACTAGTTACCAGAGATCTGATATGTGCTTCATACGGGGCATACACATTTCTAGCCCCAGGCCTTGCACGTGACATCTGATGCTGGATCGAAATATGTAATACTACGTATATTACGCCTAATATAGATCACATATTCCTGTAAGGATATTTCTGGAGAATTGAGTAGGCATGGCGCTTTGCTAGAAGCCAACCTTGTCTTGTAAATCGGTACAAACGTAGTACTAGGTACTTACGTGTTCGGATAGTCCGACGACCGGATTTACTGCCAACATATCCGGGGATCTCATAGGTCCCTTCCCGAAGATTCACCGATGACGTATGACTCACACTTTATTAATATGGGATTAATTAGTAGAGAGAGAAAATTAATCTGGGATTAATTACGGAGATATTTTATCTTGGATAAAATATTAATAAAGAGAGAGAACGATTAATTTGGAATTAATCGATAAAATAATATATTCGATATATTATACGAAATTAGATTTCGATGCAGAATTGAAATTAGATTTTAATTCGGGCGAACGAGTTAATTTAGAATTAATTCGTTAACGACTTGAATAGTGATTTTGCTAGGCATAATTATTTAATTACGTCGCAACGGAAAAATTCGTTAATTTGGAATTAGCGAACCCGAGCCCGAGAGTGTTTGCGGGCGCACTCGCATTGCGAACTTAAGTGCGGCTCACAAGTCACATCAAGTGTCAAATCACTAGTCGCATCAAGCGTCAAATCATTAGTCACTTTGAGTGATGTGACAACTTATCACTTGATTGGGTGAATAGTTGATGGAAGTGGTTAAGGCTTTAAAGGCTTTGACTTTTGGATTTTTGGAAATGGATTTTGTATTTGATTTTTGGAAAATCAAAAACCTAATACACTTAACATTTTCCTCTCTCTCTCTTTGATGGTTCACATTTTTTGGAGCCAAAACCTCACCCTCTATCACGGCCTTAAGGCCAGTTTTCTTCTTCTATTTTGCCCACTGCCGTGAGCCAAGGAGAAGCAAGATGATGATTTTGTTGCAAAATCAAGAGTGCTAGCACACAATGGAGACATACAAAGGTGATAGGGAAACCCACTTGTGACCTTGGAATCACCATTTGAGAAGCTTGGAGCTTGGAGCACACTTTGAGGTGGTGACCGAAAATTAGGAGCTCAAAAATCTTCTCACTGTCGAGACCACCTTGGAGGGAGAAAAGATTTTTATTCTTCGACGCATCTGTTGAGTTTATTCTAAGGTCCCAAGATCAAATCAAGACATGAAATAATGCGTGAATACATCAACGGAGGTAGCGGAATACTCACATCGATCGGTTATGTCGATTTGGAGATGAACGAAGGAATACCCATTACATGCTTTTAATGCTCTCGGTCAAGGAAGGTAATTTTGTCCGATTTGAATTCAATCTGATTAATTACACAATCGACAACGTATTAACTTCCCGAATGATTTCATACACATTGAATGTCACAAAATCAAAATTACCAAGTGTAGACACTGCATTTTTACATATCATGCCCAATGACGAGTCTCGTAAGGAGGCACTACCTTTTCATGTCATGGAAGTTGCAGGAAACGGACGTCGGAAGGGTAAAGTTGGAAATTGGAATCATTGTTGGATTTAACTTGGTTGTCTAGCTTCGATTTGCTCGTTGGATCTCCGCTTATGCTCGGCCCAAAAAATAACCCAAATCCATACCCAAACCTACCAAAAGCACCAAGCCCACCACCTAGGAGGCCCATGACTTTGACACCATTTTCTACCCTCCTTACACTATTCCATCATGATTTACCCTTCTACCTATTCACTTTAAC
>SKCR01041646.1:0-42071 GCA_019454045.1 Zanthoxylum bungeanum
GATCACAGTAGCCCTTAAGTACCTTCTTTTGAAGAAGGATGCTAAGGCAATATTGATTAGGTGGATCCTGTTTGTTACAGGAATTCGATCTAACCATCAAAGATAAATGGTGTTGAAAATGTGGTGGCAGATCACTTATCTCGGTTGGAGTTTAACGACTCTGCTGATGGCCCAACAATTCGTGATGATTTCCCTGATGAAAAGTTTTTTGCGGTCACACGAGCTCCATGGTATGCGCACATTGTCACTATTTAGTTTTCGGTGAGTGTCCATCCCTTTGGAGTGCACAAGATAAGCGTAAGTTCCTGGTTGAGGTACGTAATTTTTATTGGGATAATCCATAATTATTTAAATACTGCCCTGACCAGATATTGCGCCGCTGCATTCCTGAAGATGAAGTTTTAAGCGTACTTACCTTTTGTCATTCCCATGCTTGTGGAGGCCATTTTTCAGTAAAGAAAACTGCTGCAAAAATCATGCGGTGTGATTTTTATTGGCCCACTCTATTTAACGATACAAATGGGTTATGTCATTCGTGTTAAAGGTGTCAAAAATTAGGTGCACTATCCCGTCGTCATATGATGCCTCTTAACCCTATTCATGTCATTGAAGTATTTGATTATCGGGGTATTGATTTTATGCGACCTTTTCCACCTTCTTTTGGATACCGTTATATTCTTCTTGGAGTAGATTATATGTCCTAAATGGGTTGAAGCAGTGGCGTGCCGAGAAAATGACAACACTACTGTGGTTAAATTCTTAAAGGAACATGTAATGTCACGCTTTAGCACCCCACATGTCATTATTAGTGATCAAGGGACACATTTTTGTAATCGATCATTTGAGGCCTTAATGCGCAAGTATGGTGTGGTGCACAAGATTTCTACTGCTTATCACCCACAAACGAATGGGTAGGCCGAGTTAGTAAATATAGAGATAAAACAAATATTGGAGAAAATGGTAAACCCCGACCACAAGGATTGGTCTTTACGACTGCCAGATGCACTTTGGGCATACCGCACTGCTTATAAATCCCCACTTGGGATGTGTCCTTACACGCTTGTATCTGGAAAGGCTTGTCATTTACCTGTTGAGTTTAGAAGATAGAGCCTACTGGGGCAATAAAACTTTTAACTTTGATCTGAGTACTACAGGTAAGGAAGCTACAATTGACAAAATTGAAGAATTAAGGAATGATGCGTATGCCAACTCTCGCCTCTATAAAGCCAAGATGAAATCTGACCATAACAAGTAGATAATGAGGAAGAATTTTGATCCCAACCAAAAGTTCTATCTCTATGATTCCAAACTCCATCTTCACCCAGACAAGTTGTGATCCATGTGGACCGGACCTTTTATTATGAAGCAAGCTTTCCCCCATGGAGCTGTCGAAGTGGAAGATCCCAAGGATGGCAGGGTGTTCAATGTTAATGGACAGAGGCTAAAACCATTTCCTGGATAATCAGATTCCTGCAGCAGAGGATGCCCCTAGTGCTGACCTTACTTATGCGGATTGATCTTTCTTTCCCCATTGTTGTACATTATTTATTTAATTATTTTTTATATTATCTAGTTATTTTTAATTTTTCTCTTCCTTTTGTTTTGTTTTGTTTCTTATTTCTTTTTGCAGGATAACATATTATTTCATCCAGGTTTTAGAACTCTATAGTCAGGTGAACTCATTCCTTGTCTTTTGTCTTTCATGTTGTCACATTGAGGACAATGTTTCATTTAGGTGGGGGTGGTATTATTATGTGTTTTACCTGTATGTGCATGTGTTATTCTTGTTGAGTTTATTATTCTTTTAAAAAAACAATAATAAAAATAAAAATAACACAAATAATTTTATTTTGTTTGTTTTTAGTCCTAAATAGTAAAACATAAGTCCAATGATGATATTGTTTGTTTTAGGGTGAAATCTTAGGAATGATAAGTTCTTTACTGTACTTTTATCTGATGCTTTGAGTAATTGATCTAGGTTAGACTCGTAAGCACTTAACTATAGGTTTTTAGTAGTGACAGCCTAAATAGTTGGCAAGGTGACTAGTTGAAAAATTACATGTCGATGAATGACCGTTTGCTTAGATGTATATCCTGATTTGCTTGTGTTATGATGTGTGGTATGGTTAAAAATAAAAAGAAAAAAGTCTATAAAGAAAGAAATTAAAACACCTATAACCGATAAGCGTGAATCTACCCATGGGCGAGTATTAGGACCACCATGAGGAGAAATGCTACCATAAAGGGTAGATGTGTTGAAAAAAAAGAAAAGGAAAAGTTTAAAAAAAGAAAAAAAATGAGAGAATAAAATGAAAAACATAATCATACCATACTGAGCACATAAAGGCAACTACATAACATAATTGAGATATCTAGATTGACCCATCAGATCCCAATTTTTAAACGAAATCATTGAGTTGGCTTACCTAGGAATCAAGCTATGAATGAACCTTTTCATACACACACTGTGAGTTTGGCTTAGATTATTTATTCAAGGACTTGAATTTGAGTTGGGTTGAGTACTTTGAAGGTTCTCTGGTTTCATTACTAGGCATTCTTTGAGGACAACAATATGCGTAACTATTGAGACTACTTTATTTTATTTTTGTATTTTTATATATTTTGAATGACGTTTGTGGGTGTCGTCATTGTAAGCCCCCACGAGACTATAACTCGTCCACTAGGGACACAAAGAGTTTTAAAGGCTTGTTGTATATGCTAAATGCAATTGTGATCCCTACGAAAGGGCTTAGATAGTTTTTTATTTAGTTAGTTTTTATTTTATTTTACGCTTTAATTGCTAGGGACTAGCAATAAGCTGGTTGGGGTTGTGATAAGTGCATGAAAGTGTACTTTGAACATCGCTAACCGTTTAATTATCTTGTATTTAATCTTAATTAGAGTTTATTTTGTTCTTTGTTATTTTGAGCAATGGAATATGAAGATTGGATCAATTACGCGTGTTTCGGGACCTTACAGACGCATCAGAAGAACACGGGAAGAGCAGAAATAAAGAAAGCAAAATCCAGGAAAACATGCCACGCATTGCGATGGCGTCGCGACGCACTACAGAATTCGCAGTGCATACAAAAGCCAGCAAGTTTGGCGCTACAATGCCAATTATATATCAGCACCGCGGTGCCTCAGAAGAGTCCCAGAACCATAATTTGATTTTCTTTTACACATATATGGACTCATGGGCTTCTTTATATAAACCTAACTTCGTCCAAAACTATATGGGAGGAGAACAATAGAAAAGAAACACATAAAAAAAGAGCAAACACACAAATTTGAGATTGAAGAAAGAAGAAACTTCATACCAGACAGGATGCCACTGCAATCCCTTCAGGCTGTGTCTCTTCCTTCCATGGAGAACTAATATCCTAGGAAAAGCTAAGGATTAACTCTTGTATTCAACTCTTATATTCATGTTATTGATGCTTGAATGAACTTTATTGCTTAATACAATTGACATCTTATTATTCTTTTTATCTTTTGATTATATGAATTCAGAAACTCTTT
The DNA here is from genome assembly GCA_019454045.1 of Zanthoxylum bungeanum. NCBI lineage: Eukaryota > Viridiplantae > Streptophyta > Magnoliopsida > Sapindales > Rutaceae > Zanthoxylum > Zanthoxylum bungeanum. Next base: position 3,523 of record SKCR01041646.1, read on the forward strand.
AATCAACTTGCATTTAGGAATATTCATGCTTCTTCTTCTATGTGAATTGTGAAATCAGTTGTGACGGGTAGAAGTTATTTTATAAGTTGATCTTCGGCTGCAATTTTGTTTGAGGGTATATTGTCGACGTTAGATAGGTCGTAACAATAACTTTACGTGTTGTTAACATAGAGAAGATAATTTATCATTACTTTTAGAACTTAGTGTGTTGAGAATCGAATATCCTCCGATTGTTGGTTGGGGACGTGAAACCTTCAATTTCGTAATAACTGAATATAAGAACTTAATGCAAGAGGGATTCCTGATGCTTTACTATTTCTCTTTATTGATAATTCATGCATAATTTTCATAATATTTAGTTTAAATTGCCAATTAAATCTTTTATGTAAATAAGTTACTGTTAACGTTTTTGCTTGTGTAAAATAGTTCCTTGTAACAATCTCTCTGAGGAATCGATACCCCAACTATACTCTGCAATAACCGGCAAGTACTCTTTGGGCGTAATCAATTAACATCAGTCAGTTTAGTTTGGGGGAAGTTGTTGGTGATTCTAAGCATCCCAAGATCAGTAATAAAGCATGAAACATAAGTGAATACATTCGAGGAAGTCGCGGAATACTTACATTGAGCGGTTGAACGACGCGGGAGGCAACAAAAATGAAATCTGCTCACTGGTTTCTACTCGGCAATGGCTGCTGTTCTGCTCACTGGTTTGTGCGGCAGTGGGCTGCATTTTGCTCCTCATTTTCGGCCATTGGAGGTCCTTGAACAAGCTCCAGGTTCGTCAAATATTTCCGGCTCATGGGTGGACTTCCTTATCACCTTCGCATGATCCCAGAGTGTGCTAGCACTCTTGATTTTGCCACAAAATCACACTTGCTTCCCTTCTAATTTCGGTTCTGCCCCAGAAAATATAACCAGAAAATGCTCAGCCCTTGGGCGTGAGAAAGATGAAGAGAATGGAGAAGAATTTGCTTCCAATTAGAGTAAGAAGAGAGAGAGAAGGAAGTTTGTATGTTAGCTTATTTTATTTCCAAAATCAAATAATAAACATTTACCAAAATGTGTAAAAGCTTTCCAAAGTCAACTTACAAATTTTTGCTCCAAAAACATTAAATTCTTTCTATCAACTCTCATCAAATCACATCAATCAATCAATGGTCACATCACTCAAAGTGACATGATTTGACGCTTGATGTGAAGCTAGATGCGACTAGCGATTTGACGCTTGATTTGACTTGCGTACCGCACTGGAATTCGAAATGCGAATGCACTCGCAAATAATCCCGGGCTTGGGTTCACTAATTCCAAATTAACGAATTTTCGTTGCATCGTAATTAAATGATTACTCCTAGCGAAGTCACTATTCACGTCACTAACGAATTAATTCTAAATTAATTCGCTCTCCCGAATTAAAATCTAATTTTAATTCCGCGTCGAAATCTAATTTCGTTTAATATATCAAATATATTAATTTACCGATTAATTCCAAATTAATCGTTATCTCTCTTTAATTGATATTTTATCCTAGATAAAATATCTCCGCAATTAATCCCAGATTAATTTTCTCTCTCATCTTATTAATCCTAGATTAATTAAAGTGCGAGTCATACGTCATCGGTGAATCTTTGGGAAGTGACCCATGAGATCCCCGGATATGTTGGCAGTAAATTCGGTCGTCGGACTATCCGAACACGTAAGTACCTCGTACTACGTTTTACCAATTTACAAGACAAGGTTGGCCTCTAGCAAAACGCCATGCCTACCCAATTCTCCGGAAATATCCTTACAGGAATAAAGGATCTATATCAGGCGTAGTATACGTAGTATTGCGTATTTCTGTCCAGTATTGGATGATCACATGCAAGGCCTGGGACTGGTATAGTGTCTGCCCCGTACGAAGCACATATCGGATTACGAGCAACTAGTATCTTTAATATATGATAATCATGACCAAGTCATATTATCTCGACGGTTGCAACCTTTTTAGAGAACCAGTTATGTGTCCCTACGCGATCATCATCTCCATATGACTGGAGTGACACTTCCGTCTTGACATCACACCCAACATACTACGATTCTCAATATACCCAGTATTGGCGTACACTGAGCCTGTTAAATCCTCGGACGACCGCAACCAAAGTATATTGATTGTCGCAAGTATTAGCGGTGCAAGTATCAGGTTAAGACCAAATACACCTACCCTGATTTCGGACTTCCATAAACACATAGTCATACTACCAATGGAATTCCGAGGGGGTCTGTCCAGAGCGAAGCTATTTCCCGTACCATCGGTGAAACACAACCTCCTATTACACTTGCATGAGTATCCTATAGCCAAATATATGAGAACTATGCCATTGTGCCCTGACAACGCGCACAAGTGTAATACTAGACTTTTACACATTCATCAATGTCCAATCTCGATAATGCTCTGACTATGGATATTTAATGATTTATCCTTCGTGGACTGATACTGTCTCATATCATTCTCCCTCCAGGAACAAATCATAGGGACCTCTCATCATTTATACATCTAGGTGATCTAATCACAAATGACAAGAGTGCAATCTCATTTGTCACATAGTTAATTTGTAGAACAACACTGTGATCTGTACAAATAGTGACGCTATGGGTCATAATTGTCCAAAAATCTCCCACTTGGCCTATAGCTAGTCACTCGAGTCTCTTACACCCGAACTATGTACGGTTGGCTCAAATTGCTGAGAAAAGGCTTTCATCAGCGGATTGGCATGATTATCGTCTGATGCGATTTATACGATCATCACATCACCACGATGTATGATCCGAACGAATCAGATGAATATCGAAGTTTGTATCTGGATCGTTGATGAGACCATTAATTCTTTAGCCTGTGCTCAAGCCTAGCTCAGCTGCTAACAGAATTATATCTAATCTAATTTGATTTATTTATCGACCTAGTAAGCTTCTATTGCTGCCTCAGCTGCAGCAATAACCCGTATTTGTTATTTATTCGGTAACAGTATCTTGCTTGGAAGATTTCCAGCTCACTGTACCGTTATTCAAACTGTATAGTACCGTTTGTGACTTTTAGTCGTCTTTATCGGTTTGGAAACTTGTAGTAGTGATCCCAGTCACTTCAAGTTCTCATTCTCCATAGTTTAAGACAGCATCCTTAGTTCTCTAAGACACTAAGTATGTTCTTAACTTCAATCCAGTGACTATCACTTGGATTGGCCTGATTGTGAATCCATATGCTCAAAGCGTATGAGACACCAGGTCACGTACATTTTTCAATTTACGATTCCACGGAGAGTTTTCTCGAAAGCCAAGCTTTCACCGATTGTTTTTATATGGGAATATCATTTCCAAGAAATGACATATTATTATTATTTATATATATGATAGCCACTGTCAGTGCGCTTCCACTAACCCTCTTATATACACAAGAATCATTTCGTTTTGAATTAAATCATAAACTATTATGATTACATCAAAACGATAATTCCAAGAACCTATGCTTGCATCAATCCAAACATGGATCGAATAACCTGCAAACCTTGTTTGCTTGTTATGGTACGACAAAACCGTCAGGATGTTGTAAACATCCTCCGAAAGGTTTCCTTTTCAGGAAAGCGATTTTGCCATTCAGCTGACACATTTCATACATGAAACATGCAGCTTTAGCAAGCATTATCCAAATGGATTTACCGTGGCAACAGTTAAAAGGTTGAATCGAAATCAACATAATATTGATAACGATACCTTTCCGCTAAAAGCCTAGCTTTATACGTTGGTATGTTGCCATACATGTATGTCTTCCTTGAAGACTTATAAAGTACCAGTAGGCACAATGCCTTGCGGCACATCAACTAGTATCCAAACTTGTTGATATACATGGAATCCATTTCGGACTCATGACAGTTTATCATAATAGGGAGTCGATACCTGGTATCACTTCCTCATACGTAGTCAGTTGGTATACCTCAATAAGATTGACATCTTTATGAGGTGAGATCAGAAACCCATACCCCAGGTTATTTTCTGACTCTCTCTGACATACGCGGTTCTTGTGTATTCAAAGATTATGGTATAGTTTCATCATTGATAAACTATTTGTGTTCCATTAAGATTTGGTGCCTGGAATAGTATTACTCCGATTTTCATCGAGTTTTACTATCCTCCCACTTACCACTGCATATCGGTATTCCTCTCAGGAAAACCGCATGGTGAGCAACAATCTAATTATTCTCTTGTGAGTTGTATAAGTACTATACTTATGGTATCCTTAGGATAACCTACATTTGGCACTTATCCAATTTGGGTTTTAGTTTGGTATCATCCAAGCATCTGCCCAGCATTCCCAATTTACAAGAATGAGAAACCCGGTTTCTTTCCTGTTCATATCTAATATGAAGTCTGTCAAACAGATTATTATGGAACCTTATTCTAAATAAGTTCTGTACTGTTTATGCTTATCCGTTGAAGGAAATGGTAGCTCAATGACTCATGATTAACCTTATCATGTCCAACAAAATTTGGTTACTCTGTTCGGACACACCGTCAAAATGACGTGTTCTGGAGGAGTCCTCATTGAAAGAATACTATACTCTTTCAAGTATATTAGAAACTTATTGCTTAAGTATTTTACATTACGGTCTTACTGTGACGTTTAATACTTTAGCCGATCTGTTTATCTATTTCGTGTCGAAACTTTAAAAGTTTTCGATTTGTGTTCTTCAAAAGAAACACATAACCATAACGCGATGCCACATCCGTAAAGGTCATGAAATATTCATATCCACCTCTAGCCTAACTAGACATGGGCCCACTTGCTTCACTATGAACTAGGGCTAACAGGTCGGTGGCATTTACACTTTTACCAAGTAAAGGTGTTTTAGGCACTTTGCCCAATAAACTAGATTCCTAGACTTTATTTGATTGGAATCAAATCAGTCCTAGTACCAACTCTTCGAAAGTGTGGATATACGATTCTTATTTAATTGTGTGTCCCAGACAACAATGCCACATTTAAGTTTCATCTGATCAAATCAGTTTGAGCTATTGTTTGTCATGTTTAAGATTTATTTATATTCAAAATATAAATGTCGTTATTCACATCTAATGTGTTTATTTCAATATCATCTTTATATAATAAAACACTTTAGTGTTCTAGGATATAAAGGTTCACCCGCAATGGGTTATAGACTGATATAGAGATAATGTGTCTAGTCAAACTAGTTACATTATAACAGTTTCCTAATCCTGCTCATAGCAGATTCTGAACATCAATAAATATTTATGTACCACACTAAGTATTTTAAAATCTAATTTTAATACTAGTAGTGAACATAATTTTGACAAACATATTTGAAGTCAGAGCCGTCTTCAATTCCTTCATGTCTGCTTTGTCCAAACGGCAGTCACGCTTCCACGATCCCGTTTGCCACAATTAGGCAGACATTTTGGGATATGTCCTTTATCTTCCCAGAAGATTATAATGATTTTGCCTTTGCCCTTTTTAACACTCCAGAAGCCTTTGGCCAAGCCTTGGCCTTCTAGAATATCGAAGTAAGGTGCACCTTGCGCTACTTGCCTAATTGCAAACATTGACTTTATCTCCTTGAGAATAGTCATTAACTCTCCAAGAGTTTACTATTACAATTTTAGTACTTCTAAAATCTAAGGATAGATTTATGAAGATCCTTCAATTTCATTATCATACTTTAAGGTCTAATCCTTAGTTCTGATTCAGAAATTAAGGAGTCTACTGCGACAAGCTTAATGGATTAAGCACTTAAGTTATCATTACATGATCTTCCAAAGATCATGCTCTACTATTTACTTAACTACGGGCTTAAGGCTTAATATGTTATTTTATCAATTAAAGTAACTTATTATTTTCCAGGACCATCGTGAAATTATTTACCAATTTGAAAATAAAACCATTTAAACACATTTTCCCTAGGATTATGTTTTAAATGTCAATCTTTCAATTTATATCTTGATTCTAATAGTCCAACTATTTAATCAACGATTTAGGTACTATTTATTATAATGATTACAATAGTCCAACTATTTAATCAACTATAATTTAATAGATTAAAATCAATTATATTGATTACTATAATCCAATTATAAAATCAACTATAAATGAATAGTTTGAATATAGTCCAACTATTTATTAAAACAACATTTTAAATATTAGTCCAACTAACATTTAATTTATTTGACGAATGATATTTGAATGAGCTCATATGGCAAGTAATTAAATGAATATTGCAAATTCAATTCTTGCCTCCCACTATTTTTCGGCGAGCCTCTAACCCTCTGTCGAGTACTCGGGAAACCGTGTTTCCTAGTGGGCTATGATCCCGTTAAATATAAACACAATCTTGACTTTGGCCAACAAATTGTATGATAATTAACTAGGTAGATCTCTAAGATCGATGGATCCAATCCAAATCCTAGATCCGGTAGGGGGACTTCCAAGTCCGAAACATATATCTTATATATGCCAATACATCCAATGTATTGCCTAACCTTTTTCCTCTGAATCAACTAAGCCTTGGCTTTGGCACAAGAAACTTAGTGATCCCAGTCAAGCGCGACCCATTGACCATGGAAAGCTTCCTAATCAATGTCGATGGACAAGAAGTGGTCTTGACTTTGGCCAACAAACCACAACTTGGACAAGACACTGATATGGAACAAAGCCTTCGTGATTCAAACACATCCTCGACAGACAAAGGCCTTGACTTTGGCCAACAAACCAATGCCGTCTTAGATCTTGAGTGAGAATCACTCAATGGAAGGAAAAACGCTTAATATTGCGAGGGTTTTTCGAGTTCAAATTGGCAACCAATTTATTATCTTTGTTAAGGTCTCATCATCATACACCCTTAAACATGCATTCTAAACACATAATAAAGCGCATATGATAAAATAATAATGATATGCGGATGGATACTTTACACAATGATCCTAGATCAAATCTCTCCATTCTCTCTCCCGCTAGCACAAATATTTCTTCTACCCATTACACTACACTTCTAAAAACCTCATTTACATTGAGGGGAATAGGTGAGAAGAGAATACAAAGAATAAGGAGGTGATAAGGCTGGACACGCAGGTCCAATTTAATAAATCAAATTTATTACAACAATTTCTAAAATTGCCCCACCCATCTAATATCCATCCGATATACATTACATGCATCACAACCATGTATTCACACAAGCATGTTATCAATCAATCTAATCAAATTAATTAATCTGATAATTAGTGACCATCCAATGTTCAAACAACGATTTGATTTTGCTCGAGTCAAACTCGTTTTGCGAATAAGTACTCAAAGTACGAATTCTTGAATTAAATTAAACTACACAATTAAATCCAATTCAATTTGTATTTAATTCTAATTCACTATTTAATTCCAAATTAAATATCACACTTTATTAATGAACTTTTACGACTTAAATTCCAAATTTAATCGCAACGGGTCTCAAAGCCCGATTAACGTCCAACATTAATTTAATTAAAGTCCAATGGGCTTTTAATTAATTTCTTAAGGCGTGGACTTTTGCTCAACTCGGGTCAAACCGATAACCGAAGTCCAATCCGGGAATTACCCCATAAGCCTAGAAATCAATTAGGCCCATTAGGCCCAATTAAACTTTAAAGGTCCATTAGTCTCATTTGGGCATTATTGAAGCGGTTTTGGGCCCAATTGGATCCAACCAATTTTGCCTAAACCCAACTTTGTACAACAAAGCCCAATAAGCCCATTTACAACAACAAGCCGAATTTCCAAAATTAGCCCAATTCAATTAAATTGCCAAATTCCAAATTTCTAATTTAATTACCTAAAGTGCATTACACAATTAATTATCCAATTAACATTCCTAAAATATCAATTAGCCTAATTAATCATGCTCTTCATCATTAAATCATGTCCAACACAATTTAATCAAAAATCAAACCCAATTATACATGCTCTTATGCTCTCTGCAATTTGGGGAATTTAATCAAAAATCAAACCTTGTCTTGTAAATCGGTACAAATGTAGTACGAGGTACTTACGTGTTCGGATAGTCCGACGACCGTATTTACTGCCAACATATCCGAGGATCTCATGGGTCACTTCTCGAAGATTCACTGATGATGTGTGACTCGCACTTTATTAATCTGGGATTAATTAGATGAGAGAGAAAATTAATCTGGGATTAATTACGGAGATATTTTATCTGGGATAAAATATTAACTAAAGAGAGAGAACGATTAATTTGGAATTAATCAATAAAATATTATATTTGATATATTATGCGAAATTGGATTTCGACGCGGAATTAAAATTAGATTTTAATTCGGGCGAACGAATTAATTTAGAATTAATTCGTTAGCGATGTGAATAGTGATTTCGCTCGACGTAATCGTTTAATTGTGTCACGATGGAAAATTCGTTAATTCGGAATTAGCGAACCCGAGCCCGAGTGTGATTGTGAGCGCATTCGTATTTCGAATTCGAGTGCGGTACGCAAGTCAAATCAAGCGTCAAATCGCATGTCACATCAAATCACATGTCACTTTGAGTGATGTGACAATTTGATTGATTGATTTGAGTGATTGATGTGGTAGTTGAAAAGCATTAATGGCTTTTGCTTTTTGATTTTTTGGTAAATGGAAATTAAAAGGGTGGTATATGGTTTAATTTATTTTGGAAAATATAAAACCAAACACTTTTTTATTTCTTTTTCACTTCTCTCTCCAATCTCACGTTTTTCTCTTTTTCCCTCATTCTTCTTGTACACGGCTTGGAGCCAATTTTTCTCTCCATTTTCTGGTTCTGCCGAAGATAAAGAGAAGCAAGAGAAATGATTTTGTTGCAAAATCAAAGTGCTAGCACACCTTGAGTCTTCCTAAGGTGATAGGGAAACGAACACATGACCATGGAATCGTTTTTGGAGCTTGAAGCTTGGAGCTTCCATGGAGATCTTCAATGGCCGATTCTTGGAGGAGCCGAACCAGTCACCACCGTGGAGTCCACTGCCAAAGGGAGCTGCTGCCGTGGCTTTTGAGGAAGCTTGAAGGCTTGTGTTCTTCTCGTCGCAAGATCCGTTCATTGTGAGTATGTTTCAGCCATTCTCCTTTGTGTATTCATGCATTTATGTGCTTGATTTGATGATTATTGGGACCTAATTAGAAACCAACAGTGGTATCTTGAGCTTACATCAAGCATGAAAATTTTAGGGTTTAAAATTGGGCAAAATCGATTTGAGCATCAATTGGTTAAATTGTTTGATTTATTATGCTTGAATGAGGTTGAATTGAAGTTGTGCATGATCAATTTCATGAAATTTGATTGGATTAAATTTTCCCCAAATTGAAGGCTTGGCCGAAAATTATAGAACCCTAATGTCTTGGTAATTGGGTAAAGTTGATTTGAGGTTTAATTGGATGAATTTTTTGAATTGGACAAATTTTCCCCAAATTGTGGCTTGGCCGAATTCTATGTGATTTTTGAAATTCATGGTTTTTTATTTTAATTCATTGGATGAGTTGAAATGATTTGGGATATAATGATTGTGGATTCAATTGGATTGAAACTGAATCGGAATGAAAAAAACCCATATATTGCCGAGAATGAAGAAGCATGAAAATGGGTTTGATTTTGATTAAATTGTGTTGGACACTATTTGATGTTAAAGTGCATGATTAATTAGGCTAATTGATGTTTTAGAAATTATTAATTGGGTGATTAAGTGTGTATTACACTTAGGTTAATTAATTGTGGAATTTGGAATTTTATAAGTTAATTAATTTGGGTTTAAATTGGATTTGGGCCTTAAAGGTTGTTATTGGGCTTTTGGGCTTGGTTGTACCAAGTTAGGTTTAGGCCAATTTGGTTGGATCCAATTGGGCCCAAAACCGCATCCATAAAGTCCAATTATGACTTAATGGACCTTAATTATTAATTGGGCCTAATAGGCCAAAATTGATTTATGGGCTTATGGGGTAAATCCCGGATTGGATTTTGGTTATTGGGTTTGACCCGAGTTGACCAAAAGTCCACGCCTCAAGAAATTAATTAAAAGCCCATTGGACTTTATTAAATAAACATGGATGTTAATCGGGCTTTGAGACCCGTTACGATTGAATTTGGAATTTAAGTCGTAAAGGTTCGTTAATAAAGTGTAATATTTAATTTGGAATTAATAGTGAATTAGTATTAAATACAAATTGAATTGGATATAATTTTGTAGTTTAATTTGATTCAAGAATTCGTACTTTGAGTACTTATTCGCAAAACGAGTTTGACTCGAGCAAAATCAAATCGTTGTTTGAACATTGGATGATCACTAATTATCAGATTAATTAATTTGATTAGATTGATTGATAAGATGCTTGTGTGAATACATGGTTACGATGCATGAATAATGTATATCAGATGGATATTAGATGGGTGGGGCAATTTTAGAATTGTTGTAATAAATTTGATTTATTAATTGGACCTGCGTGTCCAACCTATTACCTCATTTCTCATTGTATTTCTCTTCTCACCTATTCCTCTCAATGTAAATGAGGTTTCTTTAGAAGTGTAGTGCAATAGGTAGAATAAATATTTGTGCTAGCAGGAGAGAGAAAATGAGAGATTTGATCCAGGATCAATGTAAAGTATCCATCCGCATATCATTATTAATTATCATATGCGCTTTATTATGTGTTTAGAATGCATGTTTAAGGGTGTATGATGATGAGCCCTAACAAAGATAATAAATTGGTTGCCAATTTGCACGCGAAAAACCCTCGCTAAATATTAAGCGTTTTTCCTTCCATTGAGTGATTCTTACTCAAGATCCGAGACAACATTGGTTTGTTGGCCAAAGTCAAGGCCTTTGTCTGTCGAAGATGTGTTTGAATCACGAAGGCTTTGTTCCATATCAGTGTCTTGTCCAAGTTGTGGTTTGTTGGCCAAAGTCAAGACCACTTCTTGTCCATCGACATTGTTTACGAAGCTTTCCATGGTCAATGGGTCGCGCTTGACTGGGATCACTAAGTTTCTTGTGCCAAAGCCAAGGCTTAGTTGATTCGGAGGAAAAAGGTTAGGTAATACATTGGATGTATTGGCATATATAAGATATATGTTTCAGACTTGGATGTCCCCCTATCGGATCTAGGAATTGGATTGGATCCAATTGATCTTAGAGATCTACCTAGTTAATTATCATACAATTTGTTGGCCAAAGTCAAGATTGTGTGATATTTAACGGGATCCTAGCCCATTAGGAAACGCGGTTTCCCGAGTACTCGACAGAGGGTTAGAGGCTCGCCGAAAAATAGTGGGAGGCAAGAATTGAATTTGCAATATTCGTTTAATTACTTGCCATACGCGCTCATTCAAATTATTTCGTCGTTAGATTAAATGTTAGTTGGACTAATATTTAAATTGTTGTTTTAATTAACAGTTGGACTGTATTATAGTTGATTATTTAATTGGATTATATTATCAATATATTTGAATTAATTAATTTCAATTTACAGTTGATTTTATAATTGGATTATAATAATCAATGTAATTAAGGTTAATTGATTTAAATTATATTTGATTGTATAGTTGGACTATAATAATCAATATAAATATAGTACCACAAATCGTTGATTAAATAGTTGGACTATTAGAATCAAGATATAATTGAAAGATTAATGTTTAAAACATAATCCTGGGTGAAAATGTATTTAAACGACTTTAATTTTCAAATTAGGAATTAATTTCAGGATGGTCCTGGAAACTAATAAGTTAATTTACTTGATAATAACGTATTAGGCCTAAGCCTGGAGTTCAGCAAAAAAGTGGAACATGATATTTGGAATATTCATGTAATGATAACTTTAGTGCTTAATCCATTATACTTGTCATATAGACTCCTTAATTTCTGAATCAGAACTAAGGATTAGATCCTAAAAGTATGATACTGAAATTGAAGGATTTTCATGGATCTATTTTAGATCTTTGAAATACTAAAATTGCAATGTATAATTCTTGGAGAATTAATGACTATTCTCAAGGAGACAAAGTCAAACTTTGCAATAAGGCAAGTAGCGCAAGGCGCACCTTACTTCGATATTCTAGAAACTCGAGGCTTGGCAAAGGCTACTGGAAAGTTGAAAAGGGCAAAGGCAAAATCATTATAATCTTCTAGGAAGATAAAAAGACATATCCCAAGAAGGAATTGAAGACGAGCAAGGCTCTGACTTCAAAAATAATTGTCAACATTATGCTCACTACTAGTATTGAAATTGGATTTTAAAAACTTAGTGTGGTACATAATATATATATAAATATATATCGATGTTCAGAATCTGTTTTGAACAGAATACTGACATCAATTGAGATTTATCTATGAATTGAAAACGGGACGAAAGTCGCTGTTTTAACCATAGATACCTAAGTTTAGGAACTACCCTTTGGGTATGTACGTAAATTAGGAAACTGTTATAATGTAACTAGTTTGACTAGAAACATTATCTCTATATCAATGTATAATCCGTTGTGGATATACCTTTATATTCTAGAACACTAAAGTGTTTTATTATATAAATATGATATTGAGATAACCACATTAGATGTGAATAACATAATTTATATTTAGAATATAAATAAATCTCACACGTATAACATGACAAACAAATAGCTCAAACTGATTTGATCAGATTGAAACTTGAATGTGGCATTGTTGTCTGGGACACAATTTAAACAAAATCGTATATCCACACTTTTGAAGAGTGGGTACTATGACTAATGATTTGATTCTATCAAATAAAGTCTACGAATCTAGTTTATTGGGCAAAGTGCCTAAAACACTATTTACTTGGTAAAAGTGCCAGTGCCACTGATCTGTTAGCCATAGTTCATGGTGAAGCAAGTGGGCCCATGTCTAGCTAGGCTAGATGTGGATGTGAATATTTCGTGACCTTTACGAATGTGGCATCGCTTATGGTTATGTGTTTCTTTTGAAACACAAATCATAAACTTTTACAGTTTCGACACGAAATAGACAAACAGATCGGCTAAAGTATTAAACCATCACGGTTTGACCATGTTGAAAATACTTAAGAATAAGTTTCTCATATACATGAGAGAGTATAATATTCTTTCAATTAGGACTCTTCCGGAACACGTCAGTTTGACGGTGTGTCCGAATTGAGAGACCGAATGTTGTTAGACATGATAAGGTTAATCATAAGTCGCTCTGAGCTACCATTTCCTTCAACGGATACGCTAAACAGTGCAGAACTTATTTTGAATAAGGTTCCATAATATCTGTTTAACAGATATCATATTAGATATGAATAGGAAAGAAACCGGGTTTCACATTCCTGAATATTTGGGTATGCTAGGCATATGTTTGGTTGATACCAAACTAAAACCCAAATTGGATAAGTGCCAATTGTAGGTTATCTTAGGGATACCATAAGTATTGTACTTATACAACTCACGAGAGAACAATTAGATTGTTGCTCACCATGCGGTTTTCCTAAGAGGAATACCAATATGCAGTGGTAAGTGGGAGGATAGTAAAACTCGATGAAAATCGGAGTAATACTATTTCTGGCACCGAGTCCTAATGAAACACAAATAGTTCATCAATGATGAAACTATACCAATAATCTTCAAATACATAAGAACAACGTGTCAGAGAGAGTCAGAAAACAACCTGGGGTATGGGTTTCTGATCTAACCTCGTAAAGATGTCAATCTTTTGAGGAACACGAACTGACTACGTATAAGGAAGTGATACAAGGTATCGACTCCCTATTATGGCAAAGTGCCATAAAGTCCGAAGTGGATTCCATGTATACCAACTATGTTTAGACACTAGTTGATGTACCACAAGGCATTACATACATTGATGGCAACATACCAACATACTAAGCTAGACTTGTAGCGAAAAGGTAGAGTTATCAACATTATGTTGATTACGACGAAACCTTTTAACTGTTGCCACGGCAAATACATTTCAATAATGCTTGCTAATGCTGCATGTTTCATTCATGAAATGTGGCAGCTGAATGCCAAAACCGCTTTCCTTAACGAAAACCTTTCGGAGGATGTTTACAACATCATGACGGTTTTGTCAAACCATAACAAGGAAACTAGGTTTGCAGGTTATTCAATCCATAAATGGATTGAAGCAAGCATTAGTTCTTGGAATTATCGTTTTGATGTAATCATAATGAGTTATGATTTAATTCAAAACGAAAATAATTCTTGTGTATATAAGGAGGTTAATGGGAGCGCACTGACAGTGAATGTCCTAAGTAATGATGATATAAACTTTCTTGGAAATGATATTCCCATAAAATAATCGGTGAAAGATTGGCTTTCATGATAACGACTATAAGTCATGACAACGATACTATAAAGATAGTATAACAAAACACTGAGCTGGAAATCATCCAAGCAAGATACTGTTATCGAATAAACAACAAATGCGGGTTATTGCTGCAGCTGAGGCAGCAATACAAGCCATTTGGGTCGATAACAAATCTAATTAGATTATATATAGTTCTATTAGCAGCTGAGCTAGGCGTCAGCACAGGCTAAAGAATTAATGGTCTCATCAACGATCCAGATAAATACTTCGATATTCATCTGATTCGTTCGGATCATACATCGTGGCGATGTGATGATTGAATAAATCGCATCAGATGATAATCATGTAAATCCGCTGACGAAAGCTTTTCTCAGCAATTTGAGCCAACTGTACATAGTTCGGGTGTCAAGCACTCGAGTGACTGGCTATAGGCCAAGTGGGAGATTGTTGGACAATTATGACCCATAACATCACTATTTGTACAGATCATGGTGTTGTTGTACAAATTAACTATATGAAAAAGGAAATTGCACTCTTATCATTTGTGATTAGATCACCTAGATGTATAAATGATAGGAGGTCCCTGTGATTTGTTCCTGGACTGAGAATGATATGGAGACAGTATCAGTCCACGAAGGATAAATCATTAAATATCCCTAGTCAGAGTATTATCGAGATTGGACATCGATAAATACGTAAAAGACTAGTATTACACTTGTGCGCGTTTGTGAGGGCACAACGCCATAGTTCTCATATATTTGGGTATAGGATACTCATACAAGTGTAATAGGAGGTTGTGTTTTACCGATGGTACGGTAAATAGCTTCGCTCTGGATAGACTCATGCGGAATCCCATTGGTAGTATGACTATGTGTCTATGGAAGTCTGCAATCAGGGTAGGTGTATTTGGTCTTAACCTGAGATTTGTACCGCTAATACTTGCGACAATCAATATACTTTGGTTGAGGTCGTCCAGGGCTTTAACAGGTTCTGTGTATGCCAATGCTGGGTATATTGAGAATCTTAGTGTGTTGGGTGTGATGTTAAGACGGAAGTATCACTCCATTCATATGGAGATGATGGTCACATAGGATACGGAACTTGTTCTCTTAAATGCTCGAGCTATCGGGATATTATGACTAGGTCATGTATATCCGATTATAGAGACTAGTTGCCAGACATCCGATATGTGCTTCGTACGGGGCAGACACAATTCCAGCCCCAGGCCTAGCACGTGAACATCTGATACTGGATCGAAATACGAAATACTACGGTATACTATGCTTGATATAGATCATATATTCCCATAAGGATATTTCTGGAGAATTGGGTAGGCATGACTCTTTGCTAGAAGCCAACCTTGTCTTGTAAATCGGTACAAACGTAGTACGAGGTACTTACGTGTTAGGATAGTCCGACGACCGTATTTACTGCCAACATATCCGGGATCTCATGGGTCGCTTCCCGAAGATTCACCGATGATGTATGACTCGCACTTTATTAATCTGGGATTAATTAGATGAGAGAGAAAATTAATTTGGGATTAATTACGGAGATATTTTATCTGGGATAAAATATTAATTAAAGAGAGAGAACGATTAATTTGGAATTAATCAATAAAATAATATATTTGATATATTATGCAAAATTGGATTTCGACGCAGAATTAAAATTAGATTTTAATTCGGGCGAACGAATTAATTTAGAATTAATTCGTTAGCGACGTGAATAGTGATTTCGCTAGGCGTAATCGTTTAATTATGTCACGACGGAAAATTCGTTAATTCGGAATTAGCGAACCCGAGCCCGAGTGTGATTGTGAGCGCATTCGTATTTCAAATTCGAGTGTGGCACGCAAGTTAAATCGAGCGTCAAATCACATGTCACATCAAGCATCAAATCATATGTCACTTTCAGTGATGTGACCATTTATTTGATTGATTTGAGTGATTGATGTGGTAGTTGAAAAACATAATGTCTTTTGCTTTTTGATTTTTTGGTAAATGGAAATTAAAAAGGTGGTATATGGTTTTTTATTTGGAAAATATAAAAACAAACAATTTTTTTTTCTTTTTCACTTCTCCTTCTTCTCTTTTCTCACGTTTTTCTCTTTTTCCCTCCTTTTTCTTACACACGGCTTGGAGCCAATTTTTCTCTCATTTCTGGTTCTGCCGAAGATAAAGAGCAAAGAGAAATGATTTTGTTGCAAAATCAAAGTGCTAGCACACCTGAGTCTCCCTAAGGTGATAGGGAAACGAACACATGAGTATGGAATCGTTTTTGGAGCTTGAAGCTTGGAGCTTCCATGGAGATCTTCAATGGCCGATTCTTGGAGGAGCCGAACCAGTCACCACTGTGCAGTCCACTGCCAAAGGGAGCTGCTGCCGTGGCTTTTGAGAAGCTGAAGGCTTGTGTTCTTCGTGTCGCAAGATCCGTCATTGTGTGAGTTGTTTCCGCCATTCTCCTTTGTGTATTCATGCGTTTTTGTGCTTGATTTGATTATTCTTGGGACCTAATTAGAAACCGACAAAGAATTATGCTACTGCCCATCCTTTGATTACCTTAGAGGTGAGGTATTCTATACCAAAACTCCGTCAGCAACACCAACCCTCTGCCCAACTTCCCCATAAGTGAAGGTAGTGACTGCAAATACTTTATGGGATTCTCCTTTTGCTACCACTTGTATCTTATAGGATTGGAAGTAATGTCACAACTTTCGGGAAGCCCATATCACCGCCAAACAGATCTTTTCCAGCTCTTGATAGCGGGCTTAATACTGAAGCATCTTCTTACTGAGGTAGTAGACTGCATGTTCCACCCCTGTCTCGTCTGCCTGTACCATCATCGCCCCCAGCGTTTCGGGTTCTATGGCCAAATACAACACCAAGGGTTTGCCCGGCCTTGGAGGTTTCCAGACGGGCGGTTTAACCAAGTATTCTTTGATTTTGTCAAAAGCTTCTTGATATTGCCTATTCCACTCCACAGACTGGTCCTTCCTCAATAGCTTGAAGATGGGCTCACATACTAATGTTAGTCTGGCAATGAATCGACTAATATACTGGATTTTCCTGAGTAATTGCCTTAATCTTTTCAGAGTCCATTTCTATCCCTCCCATTCCTACCGTATGCCCCAACAACTTCCCGGATGTTACCCCAAACACACATTTCTTGGGGTTGAGTCGAAGATGGTACTTATCGACCCTTTGAAGGAATTTCTCCAGCGCTTCTATATATCCGGCCATTGTCTCTGATTTAACCATCATGTCATCCACGTATACCTCAATCTCCTTATGCATCAAGTCATCGAATAATGTAGTGGCCATTCGTTGATAAGTGGCTCATGCATTCTTAAGTCCAAACGGCATCACCTTGTAACAATATGTACCCCACTCAGTGACGAAGGCAATCTTATGCTTGTCTTCTTCGGTCATAAAGACATGGCTATATCCTGAGAATCCATCCGCGAACGAGTACATAGCAGATAAAGCAACGATATCAACCAACACATCTATATGGGGTAGGGGAAAATCATCTTTTGGGCAAGCTTTGTTGAGCTCCTACAATCCACGTATATTCTGACCTTTCCATCCTTCTTTGATACCGGCACAATGTTGGCTAACCACTCGGGGTACTTCACCACCTCTGAGAACCACACATATATCTGCTTTTTGACTTCTTCCCTAACATTTTCGCCTATTATGGCCTCATTCTTAGGAGATTCTGCTTTACTGGTCTCATGTTCGGATAAGTTGGTTATTGTATGCTGGGCAATACCCCTATCCACTCCTGGCATGTCTTCTTAGGACCAGGTGAATACTTTTGTATATTTATTATATTCTCTCTAATTCTTTCGCTCATCAGAGGTAACCTCACTTTCAATTGAAATTTCCTTGGGGTTTTCACATGTACGAAGATTAAATGCATTTTTCTTTGTTGAGTCCATGTCAAATATGATCATGTCATGCATGTTATGATGCAGACTAACAGGAAAAGACTCGAACAAGTAAGCAAAATCAATGTCTTTATTATTAATATATGTAGGATTACAATCAAATAAGTCAGGAAAATAAGCATCTTCTTAATTTACAGTCTTGTGTTCTTCCGTCTTCTCGCTTTCTTCGAGTGTCAGATTCTCCAACTACAGTTGTTCTTCTTCCCATTTATCTTCCTCTTTTGCAACTTCCTCTGAATGTGGTTATTTACCCATCACATCCTTGATGATTTCGAATCCTAGTACTATGATCCCATTGACTTCTATGGGTTCAGGCTCTCCTTGATACTCTGTGGCTTTCACAAAGTATTCCATCAGCTTCATCCATTTTTTTCTTGGTCTTCGGCACATTCCCATTAGATTCTTACCCCAATCCTCTCTTAGTGGTCTGTCCCTTGAAATCTGGCAGTGCACTTACTCCATGGCCTCTAGCACTCAAACCTGTGCCTGACTCATATTTCATTCTTTCCATGATTCTAGCCACTATATGGTCCACCCATTCTTCGAAGTTTGCTGCCACTTGGAACCTTGTGAAAGGCTGTATGTCTAAAGCAGCCACAACATTGTCTACTTTAGCCATGATGGTGATGACTTCCTCTCCATGCGGGAACTTAATAACCTGGTGAAAAGTGGATGGCACGCCCCCAAGTCTATGAAACCATGGCCTCCTTAATAACAGAGCAAATATAGCTGGGATATCAAGCATTTTGAACTCCACCTCGTCTTCTATTGGGCCCACTTTGACTACTGTGACGAAAATACCTTCGACTCCATGTTTGTTATCATCATATGCTTTAATAGTCATGTTGGAGGGGCTTAAATCTATTTTCTGCATACCCAACCTTGGCAGAATCTTCAAAGGGCACACATTGATAGATGAGCCATCATCCACCATCACACAAGATGTCTTCTTGCCTCTTACTTCTGCTTTTATGAATAATGGCTTGTTTCGATTCCTCCCCTC
The DNA here is from genome assembly GCA_019454045.1 of Zanthoxylum bungeanum. Classification (NCBI taxonomy): domain Eukaryota; kingdom Viridiplantae; phylum Streptophyta; class Magnoliopsida; order Sapindales; family Rutaceae; genus Zanthoxylum; species Zanthoxylum bungeanum. The sequence goes on from SKCR01041646.1 coordinate 22,835, forward strand.
CATCGGGAGCTCTTCTTCAGAGAATGTTATCATATGCCTACCCTCTTTCTGTACTGACCCGATGAACATTATCGGGTTTGTATCTTCAGGTACAATGATCTTGCTTAGAGCTTCTACCATGGCACGTATGTGCTCTTGAGAGGCGCATAATAACTCCCATATGCTCACTTGTGCCCGTGTCTTCTTCAATTGTCGCAACATAGTATCCCCATCGATGTTATCCATATTCTCCGTCACCTCTGGCTATCTTTAAGCACTTTTTTACCTTTCTCCGTTACATCATTGTAAAAAAACATCCACTGCGAGTCATCCCATTTACCTCATCTTCGTCACTGCTTCAGAATTATTCCAAGAAGTCTCTCCCCTGCTCTGTTTCATCTTCACTACTGCTATCCTATATCCTCATGCAAGAAGCTTGGTGGTTTAGAGTTTGGAGGAAAAAGCTTTCGGGCAGGCCAGAGTTGATCATGTAGGTGGGTGGTGGAACAGAGTGGAAGTTAGGTAAAGGGTTTCTGTGTTTGTTGGGTTGTTCTTTTTATGGGCCAAATATCTTATGGGTGTCAATGAGTTTTTGGATCTCATGCCTAAGGCGGGTATAGTTGTCAGTTTTGTGGCTTTTTTACTGATGGAAGTGACAGTATAGGTTTAGGTCGAGATGGGGTGGCACAGGGTTTGGAAGTGGTTTAGGTTCTAAGGGTTTTAGGAGTCTTTGCCTCTTCAAATTTTCAAGCACCTTTGACAAAGGTCTACCAAAATTGGAGAATCGCCTGTTTCTGATGGCAGCGACCTCAGCAGGAGCGAGCTTGGTCCCTGAAGGCCCCCCAATGGTCTTTCTATTCTGGCCGTAAAACTTTTTGTTCTCGACTTCCTCTTCCTCGATATCCATGACAATTTCTCTTAACAGTCGAAAGTCGCTAATCATGGAGGTCATCCCTATCAGCTTGTTATAAATGGAGGGCTTGGTGCCCTTAATGATCATCTTAATATGGTCATTCTCTGAGGGCCGTGTCTGCATCTTCAAGAGTTGGCTTCTCCAGCGATCCATATAATCTTTGAAGGTCTCTTCTAGCTTCTATTTGGTGTTTTCTATGTCATAGAGCGATAAGTCTATCTCCATGTTTGTGACATATTGGTTCAGAAAGGCCTCTGCTAATGTCCTCCAGTCATCCCTAACCTTTCTCTCTAAGCCATGATACCATACTACGGGCGCCCCTTCCAGTGACATCCCAAACATCTTATGCACACGGCGCTTCGAAAAACCCAGTGAACTCATCACTAATACATATTACCGGAGATGGACCCTAGGACCTTCATTTCCCTTGAACTTGGCCATGTCAGGCATCTTAAACTGGGGAGGCAGCTGTTCTTCGAAAGTCATTGCATCATAGTCTAACAGATCTTCAAGTTTTCCCTTCATCTTATAGGTAACTGACTCTACTTTTTCTTTGATTTTCTGTAAATCTCCATGAGGCCCGACTATCCTCCCCATGGCATACTCAGCCATATCATCATCAAAAACAGGGATTTCTTCGCTCACCCTATTCGGGGGCTCCTCACGCCTTCCATCCTCATTGTTTTTTATTCCCACGGTGTGGGGTACCGTCAGATTGGCCACAACGTTGGTCAAAGCTTATAGTTTCTCGATAATTTTGGTGATGTTGGTCTCTAATTGATCAATGCGGGAACCTTCGTTGTTTGACGCATCCATGCTTGCTAACCACTTCTTGACAAGTCTCTCTTCTTCTCTAACCCAACATATATCTATGATGGCTTTTAGGACAGGGGTTAGCATGATGCATATATGCATAAGATGCATGAGATGCATATGGTTATCAAAACAACATATAACATTCCGACCTTATTCCTCCCACACTCGTGGTAAGTCCATTTCTGCCCTAGGTATGGCTCATTTTATGCACCAATGTGGAGTACACAAAATCGTTCTCTCTTACGCTACAGGGGTGAACCTTGGCTACCTCAGTCCCTATTCGTTAGTAAAATACAAGGACCACCCATTTACAATATTGAATAAGCTTATTATGGGGATCTTGCCATTATCTAGAAACGACGAATTGGAGGTATCCAAAAGTATACAAATATGCCATAACAAGGCGTACCCTTCCTGGATGAAAGCTAGCACGGATATCAGACTCATGCATCTAGCATATTCGGATCAGGTTTGGACCTTCTAAGCCCATCAAGGTTTTCATACAAGTTGGCCCGTTATCATTTTAAAGCGTTCAATTAGATTATCGCAAGGTGTAAACTTGTCCCAGTTGAAAAGGCCCAACAGGTTTACACTTTTGCGATAAGATGGCTAAATAATTTCAAATGATATAGGGCCCAAACACAAGGTGGCCCATCGTTACATTGAAAACTTTTGGCCCAATTATAATAAGAGGAAAACTCGTCCCAGTTTAAGTGGCCCAACAAGTTCGTATCCTATGATAAGAAGTCCAAATTGATCCAAATGATAATGGGCCCAACACAAGCATGTGGGTAGCTTCTATATGACAATAACTGTGGTTCGTTTGTTGGCTTACAAGGATATGGATAAGGCTCTCATCGGCGAAGGGCTGCACACAACTAGGTCTCCCCACTCAAGGGTTCGAGCGACCAAGTGAGCACGCCTTTTTTATACCCTAGGGTACATGCCAATGAGTGATGGTTATCATCACATAACGATCCGCCGCCTTAAGTGAAAGAGACTTCACGATACATGACGCCATCGGGGGTAAGAAGGGTATGCAAAATATATGAGACTTGGTTAACCAAAGTCAAAGCCACAGACACTACAAGGCATTATTTCGGGGCCGATTCTCTATCCCCAGTGGAGTCGCCATCTGTAGGAGTGAAGCGAGGTTTATCGCTATGAGTATGATGTTCGGCGACCACGACACTGTTGGGCTCGCAGCCCGTAGAGAGTACGAATTAGCCCACGGGGGACTAAACTTGAGAATAAAGGAGTCGTCACCCAGTGTGAACTGGGAAAGATTTAAGGCCGCACTCACCCCTCGCAAGGGAAGACCTCAAACCATTGGGTTCGAAATGGTCCCTTACTTATGCCAGTATAATGGACGGGTAGATACAATGGTATAGCCAAGTATTAATGCAATTCATGCATAAAAGCGAATAAAAATGTAATAACATACCCAACCAAAATAATAATCACAATAACGTAGTTCCGAAAGAACATTAAATTAAGAAATACGAGATGCGATAATGAAAATTATAATAAATAATCAAAAGCAGGAAAATCGTCAATAAATAAATAGCAAACAAAAAAGGAGGGTTAATCATGCATATATGAGTATTTCCCGAGTGGCACGTGGAGTTGTATCCCAATTACAACGTCCGGAACTATAAAAATAAATATGGAAAGTATGCCCTCAGGTCTTACCTTTTAAGTTGCTTGCTCGGAAGTGCGTTAGGCCGTCGCCGGAAGGATCGAAACTTGGTTTCAAGGTTTGATGTTTCTGGTAACTGGTTCGTTGTTTGCTGGTCGTTGTTTTACTATTTGCTTTGCTCGTTGTTTCTGGTTCTGGTTACTGTTTTGGTTTCTACTCACTGTTTCAGTTTCAGCTCACTATTTCAGTTGTTTTGTTTGGTGCTGGCTGGTTGTTTTTTCTGGTGATTTTGTTGTCTTTTCCCTCTCTGTTTTTCGGTGATTTGGTTTTTTTTTCCATCTCTGTTTTTCTGTCATAGGATTTCTCTCTTTCACTCGGCTTTGTTGTTTTTTTTGTGATTGTTTTTTTGTCTCCTAGGGTTGCCGTCCAAAAAAAGAAGAAAATGAGCCTCCATGTTTTTTTTTGTTTCGGTGATTGCCTCCCCTAGTGTTTTTTTTTCTCTTTATTTTCTTTCAATGTTGCTGTCCACAAGAAGAAGAAAAGACCCACACTCTCTGTTTCGGTGATTGCTCCTTTTTATAATGTCCTGAAGGGATCTCAAATAGGGAATCAAATCATGCTTATTGGGGAATATATTCTCAAATTATTTTGGGAATAAAATCTTATAAACTTGGTGATGAGGATATCTCAAATCTTGTTAAATTGGTAAGGATGGGATCTCAAAATCTCATTGAATTGGAAAGTGTTGATAAGGGGATTTGGGCGTGGATTGTATGGGCTGCATGGGCTGAGGGTGGATGGGCCGATTACATGGGGTCTTGGGCCGAGGCTATGGTTTGAAGCAGAGGCTGACTGAGCGAATTCGAGGCTGGCTAGTGAGTTCGAATCCGTTGAGGGGCTAATTTTGGAGGTTTTCCTTCCTGCCGACATTCATTTTTTCGTAACTTTCGTAACTTTTCAGGTAGTGCCTCCATATGAGGCTCATCATCGGGCTGATGTAAAAATGCAGTGTCTATATTGGGTTCAAAAATATAAGTTGCTGAGAGTGCTATGCGAGCATAAGAGAGCTATTGGTTGGACTATAGCAGAATTCGAAGCATCAGTCCATCATTTTGCATGCACAAAATCCTGATGAACGATGAGTACAAAGCCACAGTGGAGCATCAACGAAGACTGAATCCAATCATGTAGGAAGTAGTAAAGAAAGAAATCATCAAATGGTTGGATACATGCATCATCTACGCCATCTCTAACAGCTCTTGGGTTTGTCATATGTAATATGTACCCAAGAAAAGAGGAATGACTGTAGTCATAAATGAAAAGAACGAGCTGATTCCAACAAGGATAGTGATTGGATGGAGAGTGTGTATGGACTATAGGAAGCTGAAAAAAGAAACACAGAAGGATTATTTCCCGCTATCATTCATTGACTAGATGCAAGACAGACTGGCATAGCATGATTTCTACTACTTTCTGAACGGATACTCGGGGTACAATCAGATTGCCATCGCCCCAGAAGATCAGGAGAAAATAACATTCACATGCCCGTATGGTACTTTTGCATTCTGCAGGATGCCATTTGGACTCTGTAATGCTCCTGCCATGTTTCAACGATGCATGACGGCCATCTTTCAGACGTGATAGAACAAAGCATGTATGTCTTAATGGATGACTTCTCAGTGTTTGGAGACTCATTCGACCACTGCTTGCAGAATCTGGGAAAAGTGTTATAAAGATGTGAAGATACCAATTTGGTACTCAACTGAGAGAAATGCCACTTCATGGTGCAGGAAGGCATTATCATGGGACATCAGATCTCATAGAAGGGAATCGAGGTAGACAAAGCAAAGATTTAGACTATAGAGAAACTACCTCCACCATCATCAGTCAAAGGGATTCGAAGTTTTCTTGGGCATGCAGGATTTTACAGGAGATTCATCAAAGACTTCCCCAAGATTGCTAAACCATTACGCAATCTGCTAAAGAAAGACGTGCCTTTCCACTTCACCAAGGAATGCCACCATGCTTTCAAGATCTTGAAACAGAAGTTGGTATCTGCTCCCATCATAGTAGCACCAAATTGGACGCTTCTATTTGAAGTGATGTGTGATGCCATTGATTTTGTAGTAGATGCAGTTTTAGGACAATGAAAGGCGAAAGTTTTTCACACCATTTACTACGCTAGCAAAAATTTAAATGAAGAACAACTCAACTACACAACAACTGAAAATGAGTTGCTCATAATTGTGTTTACTTTTGATAAATTCCGCTCCTATTTGCTGGGTCCCAGGGTGGTGGTCTACACAGATCATTAGCAATCAAATACCTGATCGTGAAGAAAGATGCCAAGCCCAGATTAATCCATTGGGTGCTTCTATTGCAAGAATTTGACGTGGAGATCTGAGATAGGAAGGGGACAGAAAATCAAGTTGTAGATCACTTGTCGAGGCTCGAATATGGATGTACAACTGGCAATGAACTGACAATAAATGAAACTTTTCTAGATGAACATTTGTTTTCCATCAAGCAGCAGGAAGTCCCATGGTATGCTAACTATGTGAACTACATAGTATCGAGGAAATGGCCGTTGGAATGGACACATCAGTAAAGAAAGAAATTCTTCAAAGAAGTCAAGCACTATGTCTAAGATGAGCCGTACCTATTCAAACGTTGTGTTGATCAGTTATTGCGGCATTGTGTACCACATGATAAGGTCAATAGTGTCCTGCAGCATTGTAATTCATCACCCTATGACGGACACTTCAACGGAAACAAAATCGCAGCCAAAGGTGTGAATCAGGTTTATTTTTGTCCACCTTGTTTAAAAATGCTCACTTATTCGTTCTTCAATGTGATATGTGCCAGAGAACGGTAAATATTTTGAGGAGAAATGAATGACCTCTTCAAAGCATTCTAGAAGTGGAGATATTTGATGTATGTGGGATTGATTTTATGGGACCCTTTGTTCCATCATTTGGAAAGCTGTACATTCTAGTTGCAGTAGACTTTATCTCCAAATAGGTTGAAACAATAGCACTACCATCGAATGATTCCAAAGTGGATTTACATTTCCTCATGAAAAATATTTTCACTCGGTTTGGAACACCTCGAGCAATCATCAGTGATGGTGCCACACACTTCTGCAACAGATAGTTCGATGCACTCCTAGCCAATTATGGAGTAACTCACAAAGTTGCTACTGGTTACCATCCGCAGAAAAGTGGTCAAGTTGAATCTCCAACAAAGAAATCAAAAGAACCTTGGAGCGAACCGTTGGATCAACAAGAAGGGACTGGTCTACAAAATTGGATGATGCATTATGGGCCTACCGGGAAGCTTACAAGACACCCATTGGAATGTCCCCATATGGAATGGTGTTTGGGAAAGCATGCCATCTGCCTGTAGAGCTCGAGCATAAAACGTACTGGGCACTGAAAAAGCTGAATTTTGATCTTTAAGCAGCAGGAGAGAAACGACTCCACCAACTGAACGAATTGGAAGAATTTCGCTTTCATGCTTATGATAATGCCAAACAGTATAAAGAAAAGACCAAGAAGTGCCATGATCAGAAAATATTGCGCAGACAACTGGAACCAGGGCAGCAGGTGTTGTTATACAACTCAAGGTTGAAACTTTTCCATGGCAAGCTGAAATCACGGTGGTCAGGTCCATTTGTGAGTACCCAAGTGTTACCCTATGGAGTAATTGGGGACAATGTCTCAATTACGTTGAGTGAGGGAATTGTTGACTAGTATCTTGTTTTTATTTTTTCTGTTTGTTGTTTTTGCTTTGATATATAAAAAAAAAAACAAAAAACAAAAAAAAAACTAAAATTTATTTTGATTTTTTTGTTTTTAACTTTACTAACTAAGTGGAATTGTCTTTTGAGATAGCTGAGTAAAGAGTTTCCACTCCTGAGACATATCTATGTTTGATTCGTAAAAAGTTAATTTTTGTTTATTTCCTTTTGAATTATTTAAATTCGTGAATTTTTCATAATATTGATTATATTTGATATTCATATGCTCATTTGATAGGTATTATCAACATACATGGCAACATATGGACATGAGTCGTAAGTTACAATTTTATAATATTCAGTACTCTAGTTTATTGGAAATAGCACCTAAAAGCGATGGAAAAAAAAATTGTATATAAATAATTAACCTTGCTCCCACTTAGTAACCGAACATCTTGCCTCAGAAAGCAGTGATTGTTCGCGTCAAATGGTAGAGCCTGAGTTAATTATTAAGTTTCTTCTTAGTAAATGAATGTCTTGCCTCAGTAAGCAGTGATTGTTCGCAACAAACGGTAGAACTTTTAACATCTGAGATCCGGGTAATTAAGTCTGTATGGGTGTCTTAATACCTAGTTCCCTAAAGCCAATTGGTTCAGGAGTCACTGGCCCAAAGCTCGTTACAATGATTGAAGATGCTGTAAAAAAAGAGAAAAAAATTCCATTTCCAAAAGGGTGTGAATTCCATTATAACTTTAGGACAAAAAAATTACTCTATTTTTCAATTACACTTATGAATATTTTGGGCACAATGAGTTGATTAATACCTTGTTGGTTGTGTATATGGAGAATGGTAAAAATTATAGGAGAATTTACTTATTTAGAAATTTAGAAAGAAAGAAAACAACTATTAACTTGGAAAAGAATTTCACCTTTTAACTTATTTTTATTGTTTATTTTTTTTGTTTGTGTGATTTATTGTGTATTTGATTGAAGTTTATGGGTATCGTCTCTGTAAGCTCTCACGAGACTATAACTCGTCCACTAGGGAAACCTAGGGGTTTAAAGGCTTGTTTCATACGCTAAATGCAACCATGATCCCTATGAAAGTGGCTTAGTTTAATTTATTTTAAAGTTTTTTATTTCATTCTGTTTATTTTTTTTGCTCGAGGACTAGCAAAATGTTAGGTTTGAGGTGTGATGGGCGGAAAATATATAAATATTTATCGCCCCTTTTACTTAATATTTTGTATAGTTTCTCAAGTTTTATGAAAGTTTTGATGTGTTTTTTTTTATTTTGCGGATAAAATAAAATTTGGACTCAATGGAATCAATCAGGACGAAATATGGAACAAAGAAGGGCAAAAACTGGACTTGATATTTGGATTTTGGAGGTTGGAAACTTGAAATGGCGTTCTAACGAAGTACAATTTCAGAAATTTCAACTTTGTGCAATTTTCGTATTTTGGCCATAATTTTTTCTCCCATATCAGATTAATGTGATTCAAGTTTCAGATGAAAGAAGACTCAAATATATACATCTTCGATGTTCATAAGAATTTTAAATTCTGAATTTTTCAAGACGAACATTAATGAAAAATTCAAAGTGTGTTATGTGTAATTATAAAGTCATTATCAAAAATAAAATAAAAAAATGGAAAATGACAATTTACAATTGTCAAACTTCCACCAAACATGCATATTTGGTGGAGGATTGTTGCCATGTTTGGTGACATGTTTGATGACATGTTGGTGGAGAAATTGTGGAAGCCTTTATATTTGCCTATAAATAGCATGCCAAATTTGATGTAAAACTCATGCTTTCTATAGGATTTCTCTGTAAAAGCTTATAAGAGAGTGTCTTGTGTGTTTAATTTCAGTTTTCTTGTATTTTCTTTTTATTTTTAGTAATAAAATTATGTCTATTTTCATTCAAGCATGTGTAAGTAACTTCTTTCTGCTGGAATAAATGGTGAAGCTTTTAATATGATCAGGTAGGTCAATCTCACTTTGATTATAATATAGAAATTATAATTTAATAATTTTGATTAATATTTACACCGCCTCTATGGCTGGTTTTTATTTATTTGACATAATTAGATACTGCCTATATGGTTGGTCTTTAGGTGACAGGTGATTACTGCCTATATGGCTGGTTATGGACAAATAATAACGTCGCCTTTATGGTTGGTTGGACTTAATAAATTGGATAATACGACAATTTCTATATTATAATAAAGTGAGATTCCTACATTTGAATATTAAAAGTGGATCTCCTAACTCTAGTATTTTATTTTTATTATTTTATTTCAACTTTTTAGATTTTAACTTATTTTATGATGTTTTGTTTATTTATGTCTTTAGTAATCCTAGGTATGTGTTGTAACTAATTACGTTATCTAGGGTTATGATGAAAACCAATATCAATGATTTAATAAGTTGACTTTTCTTATGTCTTGTGTGATGTATAGGTTTATTTATTGAGTCTAGTTCTTAATGCTTCTTGTTATTTGGCCTCTAATAGATTGATTAGGTAAACTTAAAATGAACTTGAAAAAAAGATTTTAGGTTTAGCAGTAGACTCAAAAGCTCATGATCTCACATTCACCTTAGAGATTTCCTTTCAGGATATGAATATAGCGTGGGTAGCCATAATTGGAACTTAAACTTAATAATTCAGAGTTCTTCTTAATTAACAAAATACTATAGTTAATTGGGTTACTTTGGGTGTTTGCATCTGACCGTCGGAAGAGGCTTTTGCATATTTTCGTGTTCCAGGTTAATAAACTAGTATATTACACAAGCATAAAATAATCAACTCATCTTTAGAAGATATTGGTAGGATTCACAACCCTGTATATTTTCACATCATTAATTCATTTTGAAATCTACCTTAATTTTATTTAATTATTTGTTTTAGATAAAAATCACCATCCATCTAACCACAATCGAATCAATTAGATACTTGCAGATATTTATCTTAATAAATTAGTAGCATATGTATTAAGTCATCGTGGGATCGATATATTTTATACTACTTGAGCGATACGTTCACTTGAGTTACGTGTGTGTTTACCACTGATCATTAGTATAATTCGTATAGTTCCCGATGTGATGCACCCAGGTAGTAACATGTAACATCCGATAACCCCGACGGCTTGTACTTTATTAGAGGCCGATGACTATTATGTTATTAGAAAAATGATACATGATGAAAATCATGTTCAAGCATGCATGTGCTCATGGAAGGACGTTTTGGACATTTGGTAAATTCCCGTAGATCCGATACATAATTCATTTTAAGGTTAAAATTGAACAACCCGTGGTATTCGGCCCATTACATTCTCACATGAACTATGATTTTATGAATATTATATCGCCATAAAGCTAACATCGAGACCTACAACTTCCACGTTGAACATGTTTCCAAATTTGAAATAGAAATAAGTAAAATTTGAGATTTGCACGCTGCTACAGTAATTTCAGGAATAGTCTAGATTAAGTGATGTGGCTTAATCCTAGCCCCTCATTTCATTTCAAAAAATCAGGAAATTGTCCTATAAATTGGAAATTATTCATCCATCTCTTTCTCAAGGTTAAAAAATGTGAACGATCATGGAGGATTCTCCAAAATTTCTTTCTTATTTCTCAACCTATTTAGATGCAACAAGTGATGATGCCAAGCATATTTCATGCTAAGTAAGTTCTTTATCCACTTTTCCTCTTCTAATTTCAGTTCAAGCTTCAATTGTAGAAGCCTCATTTCGCACTTTGCCTTACCCTAGCAAGGAGAATTGCATAATTGGCATTGGTAGAGTTAGTAGCATGCATCTTGAGAAGTGTTTTGAAAGTATAAACATGTAATGAGGTTTATATATGTATGAATATGTTTAGGAAATTTTGCTTTGTGATTTAATGAATCTAGATGATGGATTGTGTTGGGTTCATGATATGAGATGGATCTTGAGCAATGTTGAAGTTGGAGAAGTGCTTATGTTAAGGGCTACTATGGAAGTGGGGTTTTACTTGAGCATTGTCTTGGAAGAGTCATGTTTGGTCCTGCAATCAGGCAAGCATCGCGATGCCAAATACCTAGCGTCGCGACGTGATACAAGAGTTGATATCTGCCTCGACCCGTAAACAGAAATTTCATAGAATCAGTTTTAGTTCATTTCAGTTTCATCCTAGCATGCTAGAGGCCATCTTATAGGTCTCGTATCAGCTCGCTTCCATACATTACATCATGACACAAGCATGATACACCACATACTGATAATAAGTGCTTAAATGGATAAACTTGGCCCAACTCTGAATTATATTCCTCGGCCTATATTCTAATTAAGTTTATCACTTATAAATTACCAACAGGATTCGCGAAAATATTCCACGAAGCAAAAGAAACCCAGTCAGATCCTAAAATCAGTGAGTGGACAGTCTTCTTAAGTTGATTTTGCACTATGATTGTTTTTAAATATCAGACTCACTTTTCTACATTTAGGGCGTTAGCCAAGTTACTTTAAGTTATATTTTGACTAAGCATGTTTTGAGAAATGGTTTAGAAAAGAGTTGTTTTCAAAGCATGACTTTATATTTTCGAGGCATTGGGAAAAACCCACCTCAGTATGTAACTTGACTCATATATGGAATTGACGGACTCAGAATCGTGTGAACATGCAGTTCAGGACTAGGGATGACTGATGCCCCTAAATCCTAGATTCAGAGTCTAAATGGTAGCATAGATCCACACCCCGGCTTTAGATGTGTGTCTTGAGGGATGGCAATATGTAATACCCCAAGACCGCCAGATTTCAGGGACATGTAGTGGCATGCTTTGGGAGACGACTATACTTTACGCCCCAATGTCATGGATTTGCACTCCTGGCTCTAGTTAGGCGTTTGGGGAGACGACGATACATAACGTCCCCATGCGTCAGATTTTTTAGAGATATATATTTCAGTAATAGTTTCAGAGAAAGATTTGTAGAAAAAAGATTTTCAGAAATAAGTTTGCTAGGGACACGATTTTCGAAATGGACAAGAGTTATAAAAGAATTTTCAAGAAAGCTCAGTTTTACAGAAAAGACTCAGAGATTTCCAAACTGAGAAGAGTTTTCAGAAGAATCGGGTTTCTTAAAGTGATTTTCAACTTCAAAACTATGAGATTTCAATAAAATATTTCAGTTTCGGATTTAACTTTTCCACTCACTTAGATCGTTCAAACGATCTAACCCATCCCCCACCCAATCTCAATTTCTTTATTTTACAGGTTTACCCGGAGGACGAGCTCGGGAGAATGGATACTGATGGCAATCACTGGGGTTTCGGTCCGCCAGGTCAAGTCAGAGATAGGATTCAGTCAAGCTATGTAAAGTTTAGTTCCAGATATTTATATAGTAAAGTTGTATATAAGGAATTATGTATAGAGTTGTCAAAATAAATGATGTTGGGTGTTCAGTTGTCTGTGCTGTTATACATTTTATGTTATGGTTTTGGGCAATGGTCCTATATATGAGATTATGTTTAAGAAAATAGTATCAGTGTTGTTTCATAGTTAGAAAGTCAGAGGCTTAGGGGATAATACTGCTTATTCCCTGCCGGTAGCATCTCCCGGATTGGGGATGTTACATAACAAGGAAAATCATGACTCAAAATAATTTACTAGCAGCAGATCACAAATAAAGATAAAGTGATTAGGTACCGAGATGTTTTACCAGGCAGTGAATCAAGACATAATAGTAAAAGAACCATTGGGACACTTCAGAGCTCATATTTTTTAAGTTGTAACCCAGACAAGGTAACCGTAGACTTCACAATAGTTTCCTAATGATCAAAGGAATACGAGTTCACTTAGAATACAATTGACAGGTTTTCCCAAATAGAGTATTTCCCTCTCAATCAAATTCATGATGATAATATATCAGAACCCTATAATGAACATGGTATAGTACCCCATGAGTGTGGTTATTGCCGAATAAGTAATGAAGTGTATTATTTGTTTACAGATAATAACCGAATATTAAACACCGACGAAGAGGCTTCAAAGGTAGTGTAGGCATTGCATTTTCACATGTGAAACCCGATGATGAGTCTCAGTTGGAGGCACTACCTTTTTAGTTAAGGATATTGCGGGAAACGGAGGTCGGAAGGGGAAATTCAGAATAAGTACGTCATCGGATTCATTTCGCAAGTTCACTGTTTTCGTTCGTGCTGCGTCCGTTACTTCGTTCGAACGTCAAGCAGATTGCGGGCGTTCGTGTAGCGTTCGAAGGGGGGTTCGAACGGCGTCGGTATTTCTGGTTTTGTTGCTAGCCTCACACCCCAGCCCAATTAGCCTACCAAAGCCCATAAAACACATCCCAATTAATAAACACATTTAAAACACATGGGAAATTAAATTAAATATTAATTAGATAATGTAATTGAATTAAATAAAATAATTAAACCATTTACCAATTAAATAAAACATAAAATATAATCATACCTAATTAAGACAAATCAAATATATTAACTTCCTAACTAAACAAAATCACATACTAAATTAAAAAGATGTCATGCCTAATTAAAATCAAGTACAACAAATTAAAGATATTGACTTCCTAATCTAAACCAAATTTGTCCCCCCTCAATCTTTGACTTTCCTTGCTCAACACTAAATCAAATCCCTTCCTTGTGAGACAAGGTGAAGCCCTAACCATTCTCTATATAAAAAACCCCTAACCAAGACATGATTCCCCTAGCTCATACACACAATTCAAAAGAAAATCACAGCAAGAAACCCTAGAAGTTCACGCATACTACAAAGAAATAACACAAAAATTCTCTTCATCTCCTTCCCCTAATCACCGAAAATCATACCTCTATTTAGCAACCTCGTATCACCAAAAAACAGCCCATACAGCAGCCCTAAAACACGCATACAGCAGCCCTAAAAACACACAAATAGCAGCCCTCCACCACCGAAAATTACAACCGAAAACTGAACTGCAGTAACATAAAAACTACACTTATAATCCTCGAAATAACCACACAAAACTGCACCAAAAACCCCAAAAATAGCAGCCATGCACGCCAAAACAGTGACCTAAACAGTGAGTGGAAAATACAGAGGAAATAGCAGCAAAACGGAGGCCAAACAGCAAGCAAAGCAACAAAACAGCAAGCCAAGACGCTAAACCAGTGAACCGGAGAAGCAGAGGAGCTTTACACTTCCGATCTCCGCGAAACGTGAGTCTGTTTTCTGTTTTTTTTTTAATTTTTTTATTATTCATTGAGTATTGTTTGCATGATTGTTATGACAAAATGCATGTTGTGGCCCTTGAGTAGATAAATATGTATGATCATGAAAAATTGTATGTTGTGGACTTGGAATAAAATAAAAGATGTGTCAACTCTCGCGTATATCGGATGGAAACCCGGACATAAATTTCATAGCCGATTCCGAATGGACGGTAGTATGATCTGTACTCGGGATACAACTCCATGTACCGCTTGAGTAAACGGCGCCATCTTTTGTTTTATGTTGCTTCAGTTTATTTATTTTTTCGTTATTTGAATTCTGCATGTTACTTTTGTATGTATGAAACAATCGAGCGCATGGGATTAGTAAGTCGGATTAAAGGTCCCCTAATTGGAGGGGTTTAAAATCATTTACCACGATGCTTTGCCGCGCCGGTTGATGTGTGTTCGGTTGAATGCAAGATATGTTCAATCGGGCATACCGAGTTTAATGTGATTGCCTTTATTTTTTTCTGTATGATACGATCGAGCGCATGGGCATAGTAAGTCGGATTAAAGGTCCCCTATTTGGAGGGGTTAAAATCCTTTATCACGATGCTTTGCCGCGCCGGTTGATGTGTGTTTGGTTTAATGTAAGATATGTTCAATCGGGCATACCAAGTTTGATGTGATTGCCTTTATCTTTGTATGCATGATACGATCGAGTGCATGGGCTTAGTAAGCCGGATTAAAGGTCCCCTATTTGGAGGGGTTAAAATCCTTTACCACGATGCTTTTCCGCGCTGGTTGGTGTATATTCGATTGGATGTGAGATGAGTTCAATCGAATACGTGAGGTCCCACATTGTGGATTTGTTTGTCTATGAATGTGTTGTTGGACAATTATGACCCATAGCGTCACTATTTGTACAGATCACAGTGTTGTTGTACAAATTAACTATGTGACAAAGGAGATTGCACTCTTATAATTTGTGATTTGATCACCTAGATATATAAATGATGAGAGGTCCCTATGATTTGTTCCTGGACGGAGAATGATATTAGACAGTATCAGTCCACGTAGGATAAATCATTAAATATCCCCAGTCAGAGTATTATCGAGATTGGACATCGATAAATACGTAAAAGACTAGTATTACACTTGTGCGCGTTTGTGAGGGCACAACGACATAATTCTCATATATTTGGGTATAGGATACTCATGCAAGTGTAGTAGGAGGTTGTGTTTCACCGATGGTACGGGAAACAGCTTCGCTCTGGATAGACCCCCCGTGGAATCCCATTGGTAGTATGACTATGTGTCTATGGGAGTTTGCATTCAGGGTAGGTGTATTTGGTCTTAACTTGAGACTTGCACCGCTAATGCTTACGACAATCGATATACTTTAGTTGAGGTCGTCCAGGGCTTTAACCGGTTCTGTGTACGCCGATACTGGGTATATTGGGAATCGTAGTGTGTTGGGTGTGATGTCAAGACGGAAGTGTCACTCCAGTCATATGGAGATGATGGTCACGTAGGATACGGAACTTGTTCTCTTAAATGCTCGAGCTATCGGGATATTATGACAAGGTCATGTATATCCGATTATAGAGACTAGTTACCAGACATCCGATATGTGCTTCGTACGGGGCAGACACAATTCCAGCCCCAGGCCTTGCACGTGAACATCAGATACTGGACAGAAATATGCAATACTTCGGTATACTATGCTTGATATAGATCTTTATATTCCTATAAGAATATTTCTGGAGAATTGGGTAGGCATGGCGCTATGCTAGAAGCCAACCTTGTCTTGTAAATCGGTACAAACGTAGTACGAGGTACTTACATGTTCGGATAGTCCAACGACCGTATTTACTGCCAACATATCCTGAGATCTCATGGGTCGCTCCCCGAGGATTCACCGATGACATATAACTCGCACTTTATTAATCTGGGATTAATTAGAAGAGAGAAAATTAATCTGGGATTAATTCGATGAGAGAGAAAATTAATATGGGATTAATTGCGGAGATATATTTTATCTGGGATAAAATATCGTTTACAGAGAGAGAACGATTAATTTGGAATTAATCGGTAAAATTAATATATTCGATATATTAATCGAAATTAGATTTCGACGCGAATTGAAATTGGATTTTAATTCGGGCGAACGAATTAATTTAAAATTAATTCGTAGCGACGTGAATAGTGATTTCGTTAGGCGTAATCATTTAATTACGACGCGACGGAAAATTCGTTAATTCGGAATTAGCGAACCCGAGCCCGAGAGTGGTTGCGAGCGCATTCGCATTTCGAATTCGAGTGCGGCACGCAAGTCACATCAAGCGTCAAATCGCTAGTCGCATCAATTGTTAAATCACATGTCACTTTGAGTGATGTGACATGACATGTTGTCACTTTAATAAAGTGACTTGATGTGAAAAACAAAAGTGATGGGTAAAAGGTGAAAAGCATTGATTGATTTTTGCTTTTTGACTTTTTGTTTTTTGAAAAGTATTGTATATATGTTTTATTTATTTTTGAAAATAAAATATAATATATTTTTACAATTTTTTCCTCTCCTCACTTTATGAAAATCGGCATTCTCTCTCTTCCCTTTAGGGTTTCACGATTTTTGCTCACTTCTTCTCTTTTCTCTCACGGCTTCAAGCCATTTTCTTCTCCAAAATCTTGATTGGACCGAATTTATGGATAAAGAAAGTGCTAGCACACACATAAAGTTATCCTAAGGTGATAGGGAAGTGTTTCCATGAGCATGGAAAAGCTTGAAACTTGGAGCTTCAATGGTGATGACCATGGCCGAATCTTGGAGGTGCTTCAACCATCAAAACCGAGCAGTCCACTGCCTTGGAGAGTCATTGGCGTGACCTTGAAGAGGAGGAGAAGGCTTGTGTTCTTTGATGCATCCAAACCAATCATTGTGAGTATATGTTTCCGCCATTATTCCTTGATGTATTCATGCGAATTTTATGCTTGATTTCATGATCTTGGGACCTAATATAGAAACTCAACAATGGTATCAGAGCTTTGTCAAGCATGAAAAAAAGTTAGGGTTAAAATTGGGTATTATCAATTGAAGCATGATTTGGTTGAATTGATTGATTAAGTATGCTTGTATATTGATGAATTGATGTTATGAATGATCAATTTGAAGAAATTGGGTTTGGAACAAATTTCCCCAATTTTATGTGTTGGCCAAAATTGACAAATTTGGGTAAACTTGATTTTGAGCATGTTTAATGAATTGGATGATTTAGAATGATTAAAGTATGTTTAATTGAGATTGATTGGATCAATTTGTTGAAAATTAGTTTTGAAAAATTTTCCCCAAATTGCCTAAGTTGGCCGAATACACATAGCCCATATTGTCTTGGAATTTTTGATTTTTGTTCATTGGATGACTTGGAAATCATTATGGGATGTTGATTTTATGTTTGATTGGGTTCAATTGGATTGAATTTGATTTGGTCATAATTTCCCCTTTGGCCGAGACTTTAAGCATGTATATTTGGGTTTGATTTTGATCAAATTATGTTGGACATGATTCCATGATGTTAAGCATGATTAATTGGACAAATTTGGTGTTTTGGAAACTTTGATTTGGGTAATTAATAATGCTATGCACTTTGTTTAATTGAATTGTAAAATTGGATTTTGTAATTTAATTAAAATGGGCCTTAAAATTGGATTTGGGCTTTTAAAGTTGTTATTGGGTTTATTGGACTTTGTTGTACAAAGTTGGTTTAGGCCAAAATTGGTTGGATCCAATTAGGCCCAAAACCACTTCCAAAAGGCCCAAATGCGACTAATGAACCTATAAAGTTCAATTGGGCCTAATGGGCCTAAATTAATTTTTGGGCTTATGGGGTAACTCCCGGATTGGATTTTGGTTATTCGGTTTGACCAGAGTTGACCAAAAGTCCACGCCTTGAAGAAATTAATTAAAAGCTCATTGGACTTTAATTAAAATAATATTGGATATTAATCGGGCTTTGAGACCCGTAACGATTAAATTTGGAATTTAAGTCGTAAAGGTTTATTTAATAAAGTGTAATATTTAATTTGGAATTAAATAAAAAATTAGAATTAATGCGTATTAAATTGGATTTAATTATGTAATTTAATTTAATTCATAGAAATTGTACTTTGAGTACGTGTTGCAAAACGAGTTTGACTCGAACAAAATCAAATCGTTGTTTGAACATTGGATGATCACTAATTATCAGATTAATTAATTGGATTAGATTGATTGATAACATGCTTGTATGAATACATGGTTGTGATGCATGGATAATGTATATCAGATGGATATTAGTCGGGTGGGACAATTTTGGAAATTGTAATAAATTTGATTTATTAATTGGACCTGCGTGTCCAGCCTTATCACCTCTATTCTCATTGTATTTCTCTTCTCACCTATTCCCCTCAATGTAAATGAGGTTTCTTTAGAAGTGTAGTGTAACGGGTAGAAGTAATACAAGTGCTAGCTGGAGAGAGAAAGAGAGAGATTTGATCTAGGATCAATGTAAAATATCCATCCGCATATCATTATTATTTTATTTCATATGCGCTTTATTATGTGTTAGAATGCATGTTTAAGGGTGTATGATGATGAGACCTTAACAAAGATAATAAATTGGTTGCCAATTTGTACGCGAAAAACCCCGCTCAATATTAAGCGTTTTTTCTTCCATTGAGTGATTCTCACTCAAGATCCGAGACTGGCATTGGTTGTTGGCCAAAGTCAAGCCCTTTGCCGTCGAAGATGTGTTTGAATCACGAGAGTTTTATTCCATATTGGTGTCATGTCCAAGTTGTGGTTTGTTGGCCAAAGTCAAGACCACTTCTTGTCCATCGACATTGATTACGAAGCTTTCCATGGTCAATGGGTCGCGCTTGACTGGGATCACTAAGT
>SKCR01041647.1:0-42010 GCA_019454045.1 Zanthoxylum bungeanum
GGTATTTGGGCCGTAACTTTCTCATACGAACTCCGATTCTTATAAATTTTATATCGTCGGAAATATGAGATCAAGATCTACAACTTTTGCGTTGAATATTTTTCCAAATGCGAACCACAAATAGGATTAAAATGTAGAACAAAAATTAAGATGAATAGTACCCGAGAGAATTCTAGTAAATTCTGTAAGTTTCTCCAAAATTCTACATTTTTCTTATTTTAAAATGACCAAGTTTATAAGGGAACTATTCATGTATCCCTAAAAATCAAAAAAAAAGAAAGAAATAAATAAAGAAACGTGAGGATGAGTGTGGGACACAGAAACTGGGCGACGCATGCTGTTCTAGGCTCGCGGCCTAGTTGGGAGTACGGAGTAGCCCGCGGGGGACTAAACCGGAGAATAATTGATTCGCCACCCGGTGTGAATCGAGATAAAGATTTAAGGCCGCACTCACCCCTTGCCAGGGAAGACCTCAAACCATTGGGTTCGGAATGGTCCCTTACTTATGTCACTTGTAATAAAATGATTTGTGCAATAATTCAACTAAGCCTAAGCAACATATTTCCAAGGATAATTTTACTCCTAAGTTCGCATGCATACATCAAAAGTTCATCTAAGTTCACATGTAAATCATATTTGCATACAACCTATTGGCATATAATCTATGTCCGAATTTGCATGCATAAAAGTAAATTGAAATACGGCAAGCATGCAAATTCATAAGCACATTATATTCATGGATACGGAAACGCAAGCAAACAATGATCATACAAGCATGCATAAAATTGAATCAGAATAATGGCAAACGCATAATTTCAAAAACACATTGCATTGATAACTATGGAAGCGCAAACATGCAATAATCATACAAACATGCATATTAAAGAGAAGCAATCAGGTTCGTAATACAAAGGGATAACCAATAGGGGGAATTATGCATAAAATATGATGAAGAGGACTCAGTTCAGTGTATGCGCGTTGTGTAGCATTCGAAAACGCGTTCGAACGGTAAACAGAAGGTTCTCATTCGTGTGGCGTTTGATAACGTGTTCGAACGGGACCAGACCTGATGAAATAAATGCATGTGCGTTCGAGTAGCGTTCGTAAACACGTTCGAATGGTAAACAGAAGGTTCGTGTTCGAGTAGTGTTCGTAAACGCGTTCGAACGAAAATGAAACAGAATGCTCACATTCGTATGGCATTCGGAAACACGTTCGAATGGAAATGAGACCTGATGCATGATAAGACAAAATGCATACGCGTTCGAGTTGTGTTTGTGAACGCGTTCGAACGAACTGAGACAGAAAACATGCGTTCATGCGGCGTTCTGAAACACGTTCGAACGGGGTTATAGCAGTGACCCCCAAAATGCAGTAAACAACATGACACATACGTGAACGGATGAATAGATGACACCTAATCAATAATAACGGGCTAAAAGGCGCGGCAAATCGTTGTGGCAAAGGTAGCCCTTAGGCTTCTTATCCCTCAAGATGGAGGACCTTTAATCCAACTCGATGAGCCCATGCGCATTGCAACATGATGCAAGATTATGCAAGAAGATGACATACAGAGAAAAGCGAATAACGAAATAAAAGGCGCGGCGAAGTATCGTGGTAAATGTTCTTTAACCTCTCAAAATAGAGGACCTTTAATCCAACTTACTAAGCCCATGCGCATCACATCATAATGCATATAAAAATAAAGACAACAATATCAGACTTCATATACCCGATTGAACATATCTCACATTCAACCGACTATACATTATCCGGTGCGGCAAAGCATCGTGGTAAAGGATTTTAACCTCTCAAAATAGAGGACCTTTAATCGCACTTACTAAGCCCATGCGCAAACAATACAGGACATATATAAAAAGTAAAGACAACGATATCGGACTTCATGTATCCGATTGAAAATATCTCGCATCCAATCGAATACATTATCCGGCGCGGCAAAGCATCGTGTTAAAGGATTTTAACCTCTCAAAATAGAGGACCTTTAATCGCACTTACTAAGCCCATGCGCTTTATCTCATCATTACATAAACAAATAACATGCGGAAATCAAGTAGCGAATAACAAATCACAACAACATAAAACGAAATATGCGCCGTTTATTCAAGTGGTATGTGGAGTTGTATCCCAAGTACAGATCATACTACCTTCCATTCGGAATCGGCTATGAAATTTATGTCCGGGTTTCCATCCTATATACCGCAAGAGGCGACATATTTTCCATTTTATTCAAAGCCACAACATGCATCCACAAATGACTCTCATGCGAATAAAACAATAAAAAAAACGAACGACAATAAATAGAAAAAGTGCCCTCAGGTCTAACCTTTTAAATCACCTCTCGGATGTACGGTACACGATCGTCGGAAGGGCTAACACTCCGCAACTCCTCCGGTTCACTGGTTCTCGTTTTTCCTCACTGTTTCGCTGCTCAAACTACTATTTTTGCTCTGTTTCGCTGTTGTTTTGCTGCTGTATTGGTCACTGTTTGTCACGTTTTAACTGCTGTATTTTAGTTACTATTTTTGGGTGTTCTGGCTACTGTTTTAGGTGTTTTTGAAGGCTTAAAATGCAGATTTTTGGTTACTGTTTTTGGGATTAAAAGTGTGGCTTTTTAGTTACTGTTTTAGATGGTTTGTTGGCGTGGGTGGATGGTGTTTAGGGCTGTGATTTTCGGTAAAGCAAGGGTGGAGGAGGAGAGAAAATTCTTTTCTTTTTTGTTTGGTATGCGTGAATGTGAGAGTTGGAGAGAGGTTTTTCTTCTATGAATCAGCTAGGGGGTCTCAAGGGTTGGAATTGGGTTCCTTTTATAGGCAAAGGGTTAGGGTTAAATCTTGCTTGACAAGGAAGGGATTTGGCATTTAATGGAGGATATGATTTGGTGTCATGCAAGGAAAGCCTAAGATTGATTAGGGGACAAAATTTATTGATTAGGAAGTTAATATTTAATTTGTTTTGATTAGGCATGATATTTGTTAAGTTAGGAATACAATATTCTTGATTGGGAATAAAAATTTGTTGATTGATTTTAAATTGGTATGTGATTTTTAGATTTTATTTAATTCCCCATGTGTTAAATACGTGTTTTATTAATTGGGATGTGTTTTATGGGCTTTGGTTGGCTAATTGGGCTTGGGAGTGAGGCTAGCAGCAAAACCAGAAATATCGACGCCGTTCGAACGCCGATTCGAACGCTACATGAACGCCCACAATCTGCTTTACGTTAGAACGTATTAACGAACGCAGCACGAACGAAAATAGTGAACCTGTGAAATGAATCTGATGACATGCTCATTCTGAATTTCCCCTTCCGACGTCCGTTTCCCGGGACTTCCGTGACTTAAAAGGTAATGTCTCCAAATGAGACTCATCATAGGGACTCACGTGCAAAAAATACAGTGCCTACAATGAGGAAGAAGAAATGAGAAAGAAAAGGGAAGAATAATGAAGAAGAAGAAGGAAAAAAGAAAAAGAAGAAAGTGCTAAACAACCATTCATCAAACTAAGAAGAAGAAACGCTACCATGGAGGCTTGAGGAATGAAGAAAAATCAAGAAAAAGAAAGCCATTGCAGGAACTGCAATTTCCTTCGATGAAGCAATATAGCACCGGCTAGATTCTAATCTGTGAGTGGACACTCTCCTTTTTAATTGACTTTCACTTTGTTGTTTTTTTTCCGTAACAAACTTATTTTTACGCTTTAGGACGTTAGATGATTTTTATTTCAGTTATCACATGAAAGCTTTTGTTTTAAGTTATGTTTGAGATAGAAACGTTTTCAAAGCATGATTTTATGATTTTCGAGGCATGGGGAAAAATTCACCTCAGTATGTAACTTGATTCAGATATGGAATTGACGGACAACACATGTACACATGAAGAGAACTGGGGGGACGGCGATACGTAACGCCCCCAGATCCTAGTTCAGGACTAGGGATGACAGATGCCCATAGATCCTAGTTTCAGAGCTTGTAGGGTAGCATAGATTCGCACCCCCAGTTCTAGTTCAGTGGCTTGGGGGACGGCGATACGTAACGCCCCAAGACCACTAGTTTCAGGGACAATAGTGGCATGCTTTGGGGGACAGCGATACGTAACGCCCCAAAGTCATGGATTTTCATTTCTGGCTCTAGTTAGGCATATGGGGGGACGGCGATACGTAACGCCCCCATACGTCAGGTTTTCAGAGACAGATGCAGTTTACAGCAACAGTTTTCAGATGCAGTTTTTAGAGAAAGTTATTAGAAAAGAAATTTTTCAGAAAACAACAGTATCATAAGAAATTTTCAGATAAGATAAGTTTTACAGGAAGATTTCAGTTGAGACTTTCATAAAAGAGTTCAGAATTCTCAAACAAGAAAAGTGTTTTCATTCAAAGTTATCTCTAAATTTTTATTGTAGAACCAAATATTTTTCATTATAGTATTTCAGTTTTTATTTTAAATCGTCCACTCACTTAGATCAAACAATGATCTAACCCATCACTCCTAGTTTCCTTATTTTACAGTTATTCTCAGAGGACGAGCTCGGGAGGACGGATACTGATGCAGTCACTAGGGTATGAAGTGTTAGTGTTCCTAGAACATGCCAAGGATCAAATAAGCAAGAAAAGATGTTCATAAATTCATTATAAGTTTCAGAATTACTTAAATTGAATGGATTTGAGCTTTTAAATTTATGAATGAAGATCTCCAAGATCCTTCCTTTGTTGATTCCAAGCTTTGAGTTGGTTTCCAAGATCCTTCCTTTGTTGATTCCAAGCTTTAAGTTGGTTGAATGAAGATCTCCAAGATCCATCCTTTGTGTTGATTCCAAGCTTTGAGTTGGTTTCCCTATCACCTTAGAAGACTTCTAAAAGTGCTAGCTTTGTTGATTTTACAACAAAATCAAAGAGAGGGAGAGATGAAGCTCACGCCCATTCTTGATGAACTAGGGTTTAATTTTGTGTCAAGTCTTGTGTAATGAGAGAGAGAGATGCCTTTTTGGTAAAACCAATTTACCATTTTACCTAAACAAGGTGGTTAGGTAAATGGTTTCACCAAAACCATTCCAAGGTAGTTGGAAAGTTGGTGGCTTGACATAAATGCCAACTACCACATGTGAAGTGGGCCCCACATTTGAATTCAAAATTCAAATGGATTCTACGAATGTTTGCCGCGGCTCGGATTCGTTTAATCCGATTAAACGAATTTTCGTCGCTAAATAATTAAATCTAATTTAATTAAATGACGACGCCTCGTAAATATATTACGAATGCCGTTTACGAATTAATTCTAAATTAATCCGTTCGCTCGTATTAAAGTCCAACTTTAATTTCGTAATGAAATCCAATTCATATTAATATATCTGATATATTAATTTTAGCCCATACAAATAAATTAAATAGAAAAATCAAATTTAACTATTAAATTTATTTTACCGATTAATTCCAAATTAATCATGTTCTCTCTCTTCCGAACACATTTAATCCCAGATTAAATAAAGCCTCAATTAATCCCAGATTAATTTTCTCTCTCTAAATTAATCCCAGATTAATTCTAGTTTAAGTCAACTGTCATCGGTGAATCTTTGGGAAGCGACCCAAGATACCTCTGGATATGTTGGCAATAAATCCGGTTATCGGACTATCCGATAAGTGCTTACCTCGTACCACGTGCTTACGGATTTACAAGACATGGTTGGCTTCTAGCAAAGCACCGTGCCTACCTAATTCTCTAGAAATATTCTTACTGGAATATACAATCTATGTCAGGCGTAGTATACGTAGTATTGCGTATAGCGATCCAGTATCGGATGTCACGTGCTAGGCCTGGGGCTGGAATTATGTCTGCCCCGTACGAAGCACATGTCGGATGTCTGGTAACTAGTCTCTATAATCGGATGAACATGACCTAGTCATATCATCCCGATGACTGCAGTACTAAAGAGTACTAGTTCCGTATCCTACGTGACATCATCTCCACTATGACTGGAGTGATACTTCCGTCTTGACATCACACCCAATACACTACGATTCTCAATATACCCAGCAGAGGCGTACACAGAACCGGTTAAAGCCCTGGACGACCAAAACCAAAGCATATTGATTGTCGCAAGTATTAGCGGTGCAAGTCTCAGGTTAAGACCAAATACACCTACCCTGATTTCGGACTTCCATAGACACATAGTCATACTACCAATGGAATTCCGATGGGTCTATCCAGAGCGAAGCATTTTCTGTACCATCGGTAAAACACAACCTCTTATTACACTTGCATGAGTATCCAATACCCAAATATATGAGAACTATGCTATTGTGCCCTCACAACGCGCACAAGTGTAATACAAGTCTCTTACACATTATCGATGTCCAATCTCGATAATACTCTGACTAGGGATATTTAATGATTAAATCTTCGAGGACTGAAACTGCCTCATATCATCTCAATCCAGGAACTAATCATAAGGACCTCATATCATTTATACATCTAGGTGATCTAATCACAAATGATAAGAGTGCAATCTTCTTGTCACATAGTTAATTTGCACAACAACACCATGATTTGTACAAATAGTGACGCTATGGGTCATAATTGTCCAACAATCTCCCACTTGGCCTATAGCCAGTCACTCGAGTGTCATACACCCGAACTATGTACAGTTCGCTCAAACTGCTGAGGAAATGGTTTCGTCAGCGGATTTACGTGATTATCGTCTGATGTGATTTATTCGATCATCACATCGCCACGATGTATGATCCGAACGAATCAGATGAATAGTCGAAGTATATATTTGGATCGTTGATGAGACCATTAATTCTTTAGCCTGTGCTGACGCCTAGCTCAGCTGCTAACAGAACTATATCTAATCTAATTAGATTTATCATCGACCAAAATGGCTTCTATTGATGCCTCAGCCGCAGTAATAACCCGCATTTGTTTATTCGGTAACAGTATCTTGCTTGGAATATTTCCAGCTCACTGTTTCGTTATTCAAATTGTATAGTACCGTTGTTTTTTATCGTTAGGAAACTTGCAACAGTGATCCCAGTCACTTCAAGTTCTCATTCTCCATAGTTTAAGACATCATTCTTAGTTCTCTAAGATACTAACGGATGTTCTTAATATCAATCCAGTGACTATCACTTGGATTGACCTGTTTGTGACTCCATATGCTCAAAGCGTATGTGTAGGACACAGAAATGGACGACGATGTTCCAGGCTCGCGGCCGGTCGGGAGTACGGAGTAGCCCGCGGGGGACTAAACCAGAGAATAAAATGGAGTCGCCACCCGGTGTGAACCGGGAAAATGATTTAAGGCCCACTCACCCCTCGCAAGGGAAGACCTCAAACCGTTGGGTTCGGAATGGTCCCTTACTTATGCCACTTGTAATGAACAGATTTGTGCAATAATTTAACTTTGTCTACGCAACATATATGCTCAAGATTAACTTAGATCTAGTTCGCATTCATCAAAGTAAATCCTAATCTAAGTTTTGCATGCTTTGAAAGTAGGTTATCATAAAGGCAAACATACGATATCCCATAATTAGCATGTTGAATCATCAAATACAAAGAATAAATAACATCCTAAACATAAACTCAATTTAAATTCCTATTGTGAAAGAAAATAACTAAATCATGCATAAAAATAAATAACACACTAAACTAAATCATGTTTAAGAAATAAATAACATATTAGACTAAATCATGCTTGAATACAAGGTTGGATGAAACGAAACATGTGTGTCTCTCAAGTGGTACGTCGCATTGTATCCCGAGTGCAAACCGCAATACCATCCATTCGGATTCAGCTACGGA
The DNA here is from genome assembly GCA_019454045.1 of Zanthoxylum bungeanum. Taxonomy (NCBI): domain Eukaryota; kingdom Viridiplantae; phylum Streptophyta; class Magnoliopsida; order Sapindales; family Rutaceae; genus Zanthoxylum; species Zanthoxylum bungeanum. The sequence continues at coordinate 7,817 of SKCR01041647.1, forward strand.
ATTTACGTCCGGGTTTCCATTCGATATACCACAAGAGAGAACACATATTCCATTCACCCGGAAATCACATCATGCACCAATTCACAATACTCATGAGAAATAAAGTAATAAAATAACTATAAATAAAGGATAATAAATAAAAGGGTGCCCTCAGGTCTAACCTCTTTAGTCGTCTATCGGGAGTACGTTTCACGGTACCGGAAGGGTTATCATTTCCACTATTTTTACTGGTTCACTGTTTCTGATGTTTCCACTGATTCACTATTTCTACTGTTTTGTCTGTTTTCACACTCGCTGTTTTCTCTGTTTTCACTACAGTTTTCATTTTATTTTTTGGCCGATTTTGGGACGGTCTTTGGGGAAATTTTCTGTCTCGGTTTTGACTGTTTTGACGTGGAGGGTTTGTGGCTTTGGTTCTTCACGTGGAGGGCTGCTGGAAGGGGCTTTGTGCGTGAGTGTTGAAGGGGCTGCTGGGTGGACGGTTAAGGTTTACGTGAGTTGAATGGGCTGCTGGAAGGGGCTTTGTTCGTGAGCTGAAGGGGCTTATTTGTGTGAGGTGTAGGGTGTGATGAAGGGCAGTGTTTTCACGTATGATGAAGGGCAGTGGCTGATGCGTTGAGGGGCAGTGGATGCGTGTGCATGAGCTGCATGCAAGGGCAGTATTTGGCAGTGTTTTTTGTGTGCCTTTTGTGCATGCAAGGGCAGTATTTGTTGTGGGCGAGAAGGAGGGCAATATGCGGGCTGTGTTGAGGACGTGAATGGAGGTAGCTATGAAAGGTTATTTTCTTTGATTGTTCATGTGTGGCCTGTGAGCTGTGGAGAGTGTGAGGAAGGCTTCCTAGGGTTGTTTAGGGTTGTTTGATGTCTCTTGTACGTGAGTCAGGGGGTGTGGCGTGAGTGTTGAATGGGCTGCTTGTGGTCGGCAGTGTGAGTGGAGTGTGCCAGGGGCTGGTGAAAGGGCTTTGTTCGTGTATGTGTGTTGAAGAGTGTTAGTGAGTGGAGAGTTGTAGGAGGCTGCTAAGTCAGTTTGGTTCGTGTTTATCGTGAGAGAGAGAGAGAGAGAGAGAGTGCTGCGTGCTGGCTACTTTGAAGAAGGGACTGCTTTACTGTTGTGTTTAACGCATGCATGGGGCTGCATGGCTGAAGGTTTGGTTCGGCAGTTTGATGAGGGCAGATGTTGGCTACGTGAGGGTGTGATTTGCGTTGAAGGGTGGCTGGTCAGGGGCTGTTTGTGAAGTCCTTTTTCAGTAATATGGGGTTGATGCGTGAAGGAGGGGCAGTGTAAGTTATGCGTGTGTAAGGGCTGATTTGTGGCTTACATATTCATGTTAATGTAGTGGCTTTAGGGGCTGTTGAAGATGGAGACAAGGGACGTGGCAGTGTGTTTATTAGGGTTTTTGCGTGAATGGAGAGTTTGAGTGAGGGTTTATTGTTGCGTAAGGGACGTAAGGGTGAAGGGATAAGCGTGAGCAGTGAGGGGCGTAAGGATTTTGGTTCGTTGAAGGTAAGATGTTGGTGTGTGGAATAAGGGTTACTTGGAGTTGAGTTTCGGCGTGAAACATGGGTTAATTTATGGCTTATGAAGGCAGTGGGCGTGAGATTTACGTGAGGTGCATGAGTTTAGGGGATGTGAGGAAGATGAATGAAGTCGAATGCTTGTTGTTGCCGAATCTCCCCATGTGCGAGAGTGTTATAGGGTTTATATGGTTTTCTTTTTGAAGTGAGAGACCGAGGGACCGTATGGGGGAGTATGGGTTTGGTATGGGTGGTTTGCATTAATAGGGTATGGGTGTTGCATGGAGGGTTCATAGCTTTGTTTTGTTAGTTTGTGTTTGTTGCTGGGTGTGAGGTATATGGTTTGTGTTTGATTGGAGATGATTCACGTGTGGTGCATGGGTGGTATTTGGGTTTTTGTGTTTTGTTGATGAAATGTTGCTTTGTTGGTTAGTGTTTGGGATTGTTTGATGATGATTGGTGGCTTTGTATCGGTGTAGTGGTTTATTTCTTGTTATTCACGTGGGGATGGGGGTTAATTGTGTATGGGTGAGATATGGGTATGAGGGGTGGTTTAGTGAGAGAGAGAGGTGAGGCCGAGAATTTGTTTAAGATTTAGGCCGGGAATAAATTTAAAACAGAGATCGAACGAGTAAACCCGAAGCTAAATGAGCGAACCAAATCCAATGAGGTATCAATTTCTGACCCTTCCCTTCCGATGTCCGTTTCCGCGACTTCCGCAACTTAAAAGGTAGTGCCTCCGTTCGAGGCTCATCATCGGGACTTACATGCAAAAAATGCAGTGCCTACAGTATGACACACCAGGTCACGTACATTTTTCAATGTACGAGTTCTCATAGAGTGTTAACAACTTTAAATCTATCCATGTTGATCTTTATTCCTAGAATAAAGGTTGTTTCTCCTAAGAATTCTACGGAGAATTTTCATGAAAGCCAAGCTTTCACCGATTGTAATATGGGAATATCATTTCCAAGAAATGACATATCATCATTATTTAGGACATCATTGTCAGTGCCCTCCCACTAACCTCCTTATATACACAAGAATCATATTCGTTTTGAATCAAATCATACACGATTATGATTACATCAAAACGATAGTTCCAAGAATCCAATGCTTACTTCAATCCATACATGGATCGAATAACCTGCAAACCTTGTTTGCTAGTTTTGGTACGACAAAAAACGTCAGGATGTTATAAACATCCTCCAAAAGGTTTCCTTTTCAGGAAAGTGATTTTTCGTTCAACTGCCATATTTCATAAATGAAACATTCAGCATCAGCAAGCATTATCCAAATGGATTTATCCATGGCAACAGGTAAAAGGTTTCGTTGTTATCGACACAATGTTGATAACGATACATTTTCGCTACAAGCCTAGCTTAGTACGTTGGTATGTTGCCATCCATGTATGTCTTCCTTGAAGACTTATATAGTACCAATAGGCACAATGCCTTCTGGTACATCAACTAGTCTCTAAACATAGTTGGTATACATGGAATCCATTTCGGACTTCATGGCACTTTGCCATAATGGGGAGTCGATACCTTATATCACTTCCTCATATGTAGTCAGTTCGTCTTCCTCAATAAGATTGACATCTTTATGAGGTGAGATCAGAAACTCATACCTCCCAGGTTGTTTTCTGACTTTCTCCGACTAACGCGGTTCTTGTGTATTCGAATATTGTGGTACAGTTTCATCCTTGATTAACTGTCTGTGTTCCATTAAGGACTAGGTGACTTGAACAGTATTACTCTGATTTTCATCGAGTTTTACTATCCTCCCACTTACCACTGTATATCGGTATTCCTCTTAGGAAAAACGCATGGCGAGCAACAATTACACTGTTCTCATGTGAGATGTATAAGTACTATACTTTGGTTTCCTTAGGACAACCTACAATTAGGCACTTATCTGATTTGGGTTCTAGTTTGGTATCATCCAAACATATGCCCAGCATCCCAAATCTTCAGGAGTGAGAAAACCCAGTTTCTTTCCTGTTCATATCTAATATGAAATTCTGTCTAACAGATTTTCATGGAACCTTATTCAAAATAAGTATTGCACTGTTAATGCTTATCCCTTTGAAGGAAAATGGTAGCTCAGAGCGACTCATGATTAACCTTATCATGTCTAACAAAATTCGGTTTCTCCGTTTGGACACACCGTCAAATTGACGTGTTCCAGGAGGAGTCCTCATTGAAAGAATACTATACTCTTTCAAGTATTTAAGAAACTTACTGCTTAAGTATTTTCATCATGGTCAAACCGTGATGGTTTTAATACTTTAGCTGATCTGTGTGTCTACTTCGTGTCGAAACTTTAAAAGTTTCCGATTTGTGTTTCATAAGAGACACATAACCATAACGCGATGCCACATCCGTAAAGGTCACGAAATACTCATATCCACCTCTAGCCTAGCTAGATATGGGCCCACTTATGTCACTATGAACGAGGGCTAACAGATCGGTGGCACTTACACTTTTACCAAGTAAAAGGTATTTTAGGTACTTTACCTAATAAACTAGATTCGTAGACATCATTTGAATGGAATCAAATCCGTCCTAGTATCCACTCTTCAAAAGTGTGGATATACGAGTCTTGTTTAATGTGTCTCAGACAACACTGCCACAAATAAGTCTTATCTGATCAACTCAGTTTGAGCTATTTGTTCGTCATATTATATGTTTGAGATTTATTTATATTCAAAATATAAATATTGTTATTCACATCTAATGTGTTTATCTCAATATCATCTTTATAAAATAAAACACTTTAGTGTTCTAAAATATAAAGGTATACTCGCAACGAGTTATACTCGATATAGAGACAATGTTTCTAGTCAAACTAGTTACATTATAACATTTTCCTAATTTAAGTACACACCCGAATGGTAGTTCCTAAACTTAGGTATCTACGGTAAAACAGCGACTTTCGTCACGTTTCCGATTCGCAGATTAATCTCAATTGAAGTCAGTATCATGCTCATAGCAGATTCTGCACATCAATGCATATTTATGTATCACACTTAGTATTTAAAATCCAATTTTAATACTAGTATTGAACATATTTATGACAAACATATTTGAAGTCAGAGCCTTGCTCGTCTTCAATTCCTTCATGTCTGCTTTGTCCATACGGCAGTCACGCTTCAGTGATCCCATTTGCCACAGTTTAAGCAGACATCTTGGGATATGTCATTTGTCTTCCTAGAAGACAGTAATGATTTTGCCTTTGCCCTTTTCTATATCCCAGAAGCCTTTGGCCAAGCCTTGGGTTTCTAGAATATCGAAGTAAGGTGCGCCTTGCGCTACTTGCCTTATTGCAAACTTTGGCTTTATCTCCTTGAGAATAGCCATTAACTCTCCAAGAGTTATTAATTGCAATTTAATACTTCTAAGATCTATGAATAAATCTATGAAGATCCTTCAATTTTTCATCATACTTTAAGGATCTAATCCTTAGTTCTAATTAGGAAATTAATGAGTTCTTTTGACAAGTATAATGGGTTAAGCACTAAAGTTATCATCACATGAATCTTCCAAAGATCATGCTCTACTATTTGCTCAACTCTGGGCTTAGGCCTAATATGTTATTTTATCAAATAAAGTAACTTATTAGTTTCCAGGACCATCCTGAAATTTTATTCCCAATTTGAAAATTAAAGTCGTTTAAACACATTTTCACCCAGGATTATGTTTTAAACACTAATCTTTTAGTTATCTTGATTCCAATAGTCTAATTATCCAATCAACGATTTCGGGTACAATCTAATGTAATGATTACTATAGTCTAACTATATAACTAATTACAATTTTATTGGTTAAAATCAAATATATATTGATTACTATAATCCAATTATATAATCAACTATAAATGAAGGGTAAAATTCAAATATATTGACTACTATAATCTAATTATATAATCAACTATAAATGAAGTAGTTTGAATACAGTCCAACTGTTTAATTAAAACAACAATTAAATATTAGTCCAACTAATATATTAATTTATTGACGAAATATTGAAATGAGCGCGTATGGCAAGTATCTAAACGAAATTGCAAATCTAATACTTGCCTCCCACTATTTTTCGGCGAGCCTCTAACCCTCTGTTGAGTACTCGGGAAACCTTGTTTCCTAGTGGGCTAGGATCCCGCTAAATAACACACAATCTTGACTTTGGCCAACAAATTGTATGATACTTAACTAGGTAGATCTCTAAGATCAATTGGATCTCATCCAATTCCTAGATCCAGTAGGTGGACATCCAAGTCCGAAACATATATACAATATATATGCCAATATATCCAATATATTTTCCTAACCTTTTTCCTCTGAATCAACTAAGCCTTGGCTTTGGCACAACAAGCTTAATGATTCCAGTTAAGCGAGACCCATTGACATGGAAAGCTTCGTAATCAATGTCGATGGACAAGAAGTGATCTTGACTTTGGCCAACAAATCACGACTTGGACAAGACACCGATATGGAACAAAACTCTCATGATTCAAACACATCCGCAATTGACAAAGGTCTTGACTCTAGCCAACAAACCAATGCCAAATTTGGATCTTGAGTAAGAATCACTCAACGAAAGGAAAAACGCTTAATATGTTTTGAGGGTTTTTCGAGTAAATTGGCAACCAATTTATTATCTTTGATTTGGTCTCATCATACACCCTTAAGCATGCATTCTAAAAGCATAATAAGGAGCGATAAATAAATTAATAATGATATGCGGATGGATATGTCACAAATTGTTCCTAGAACAAATCACTCCATTTCCTCTCCCCGGCTAGAACTATTCTGACTTCTACCCAATTACTTAATACAATAAAGAAACCTCATTTACATTGAGGGGAATTGGTGAGAAGAGAAATACAAAGAATAAGGAGATAAAAGGCTGGACATGCAGGTCCAATTTAATAAATTCTAAATTTATTACAATTTCCAAAATTGCCCTCACCCTTCTAATATCCATCCGATATATATTATTCATGCAATGCATTCATGTATTCATACAAATCATGTTATTCAATCAATCTAATCCAATTAATTAATCTTTGAATTAATGACCATCCAATGTTCAAACAACGATTTGATTTGCGCGAGTCCAACTCGTTTAAGAATAAATACTTAAAGTACGTATTCTTGAATTATATCGAACTACAACTATAAATCCAATTTATTTGTATTCAATACTAATTCCAATTTAATTCCAAATTAAATACTTACACTTATTTATATGCCTTAAAGACTTGGATTCCAAATCCAATCTTAATGGGTCTCAAAGGCCCAATAACATCCAATGTCATTTTAATTAAAGTCCAATGGGCTTTTAATTAATTCTTAAGGCATGGGCTTTGGCCATAATGGGTCAAACCCAAAATGCCAAGGCCCAATAGGAATCACCATATTGCCTACAAATTAATTTAGGCCCAATTAAATTATTTAAAGGGCCAAGTGATGTATTGGACTTTATGGAATTGGTTTTGGGCCCAATTGGATCCAATCCAAAAGTCCAAAACCAAACTTGGTCAAACCAAGCCCATTAAGCCCAAATACACACTTTTAGCCCAATTACATAATTAAAGGCTTATTAACATAATTATAATATTCCAAATATCACAATTATTTTAATTAAAATGTATTAGCCATGATTAATTAATTAAACTCAATATTTCCAAAATACCAATTAACTTAATTAATCATGCTTAATCCATCAATTTATGCTCAACACAAATTGAAGCCAAAACACATCATTTCATGCTCAACACAAATTGAATCCAAAACACATCATTTCATGCTCAACATGCTCTTGAATTTAACATAAACATTATTGACTTTGATTCTAATCTAATCAAACCAACAATCAACATTTTATCATGCATTTTAACACATCCAATGGTGTAAAAATTGAAAAAACAAACTGCAGTCCACTGTCACAGTTTCGGCCACACTAAGGGAAAATTTAAAATTTTGATCCAATCAATTTATCCCAAATCTAATCATGCAAAACTCTAAGTTATCATATTCTAAGCATGCTCAAAGCATCAATTTGAAATAATCATGTTCAAAACATAAAAGCCCCAAATTTTAGTCTCATGAACCCTAAAATTTTCATGCTTAAAATTGGCTCTGATACCATTTTTAGTGTTCCTAGAACATGCCAAGGATTGACCGGTGTAATCACACGCGTATAACGCAAGCGCACGTATCGTTCAAGTAGTATAAAAAGTATCGATCCCACGAGGACTTAGTACCTAATTTATTAATTTTATGAGGTCAAGTTATTACAAGTATCTAACAGGTTTGTTTGATTGTTTTGAAATGACGATGATTCTAAATTTAAAACAAGTAAAAGAAATTGAGAGTAGATTAATGAGAATTAAATCTATCTAGAGTTGTGAATTCTTCCAATATAAATTAAAGGATGAAGTAGTTATATTATAGTTGGGTAAAATATTGATTTATTAATCTGGAACATTGAATTATGTAAAAGCCTCTTTCGATGGTCATTTACAAATACCTAGTTTAATTCAATTGAATCATATGTCTATGTCAATTAAATTACCTAGATTCATTAAGATTGAATTCCAATTTATGATTACCCCCGCCCAACAGGTATATTCCTATCATGTTAGGAAATCTATTAAAGGTTTATCTATCATTAAAGAAGATCGTGGGTTGTTGAGTCTAAGGTCTTTAAACTTAAAGTCCCTATGTCTAGATTATTTTAAGTTTTATCTAGTCAATTTTATTAATGGCCAGTTAATAAAAAGCATTAAGATTATGACTCAACAAATAACTCTTTTAATTACCTAAACATATAATCTAACCCTTTTTAAACAGGTGATATTAGATTTTATCACAACCCTAGATATTTAATCTAGTTACAACACATAGCTAAAGCTGATATAAACTTAAAAGACATAAAATGAAATTACTGAAAAGTAATAAAAAGAAATGCTAAGGTAAAAGGAATTAACTTCTACTATTCACTATTTAGATATCTCCCATAAAATAATATATATAATCTTGTGAAATTTTAAATCAACCGTCCGGAATGGCGGTATCCTGATTAAGTCAAATTCAAATATACCAGCCATAAGGCAGAACAGAAATATAAACTTAAACCAATCGTCCAGTATGGCGGTATCCTCATTAAGTCAGGTTTAACCAATTTAAATTGAAGAACCAACCGTCCAGAATGGCGGTATCCTTTATTAATTCAGGTTTTAAATAGTTTATATATTATATTTTAAGGGAGATTAATCTAAATAGCAAAAGTAAAAGAATTACCTTTTTACCTCAGCATGGAGAAGTTAGCTCATCATGGATGAATGAAAACTACTATTTATATAAGAGAATTACTACTTTAAACGTAAATAAAACTGAATAAAAGAAACTAAAGAAGAGAACTCTCAATTTATTTATAAGGATTTCAGAGGATGAGGTACATTTGAAACTAAAAATTCAAAATCTATTTATAGGCAAAAAAATCCAATTTTTTATTATTATTTTTCTTATTTTTTTTATTATTATTCTTTTTTTTGGATCGCTGAATTTTCGACACGTGGCATGGTGGCTAAAAAAAACGGCTCGTTGAATTTTTGACACGTGGCATGCGGTGCACGTTAGCAGATTGCTTGTGATGATGACACGTGGCATGGTGCACGTTAGCAAAGTCAAACTTGGCAACTTTGACTTGTTGACCTGGCGCATATTAGCAGTCTCCGGTGCACGTTAGAGGTCGGATTCCCAAAATTACCAAAATACCCTTTGTGTCGGGACGCCCAAAATTACCAAAATACCCTTTTTGCCAAATTTCACAGTTTTGCTCCAAATCACCTCCAGAATGTCCTGAAACTTTATTTATCTACAAAATAACACAAAACACATCAAAATATTCACAAAACTCAAGAAACTATACAATATATTAAGTTAAATGAGTGGGAAATAGTGATAGTTTTTCCACTCATCAAGGATCTAATAAGCAAGAAAAGATGTTCATAAATTCATTATAAGTTGCGGAATTACTTACATTGAATGGATTTGAGCTTTTAAAATTTTGAATGAAGATCTCCAAGATCCTTCCTTTGTTGATTCCAAGCTTTGAGTTGGTTCCAAGATCCTTCCTTTGTTGATTCCAAGCTTTGAGTTGGTTGAATGAAGATCTCCAAGATCCATCCTTTGTGTTGATTCCAAGCTTTGAGTTGGTTTCCCTATCACCTTAGAAGACTTCTACAGTGCTAGCTTTGTTGATTTTGCAACAAAATCAAAGAGAGGGAGAGATGAAGCTCACGCCCATTCTTGACGAACTAGGGTTTAATTTTGTGTCAAGTCTTGTGTAATGAGAGAGAGAGAGATGCCTTTTTGGTAAAACCAATTTACCATTTTACCTAAACAAGGTGGTTGGGTAAATGGTTTCACCAAAACCATTCCAAGGTAGTTGGAAAGTTGGTGGCTTGGCATAAATGCCAACTACCCTCCCAACTACCACATGTGAAGTGGGCCCCACATTTGAATTCAAAATTCAAATGGATTCTACGAATGTTTGCCGCGGCTCAGATTCGTTTAATCCGATTAAACGAATTTCCGTCGCTAAATAATTAAATATATTTAATTAAATGACGACGCCTCGTAAATATATTACGAATGCCGTTTACGAATTAATTCTAAATTAATCTGTTCGCTCGTATTAAAGTCCAACTTTAATTTCGTAATGAAATCCAATTCATATTAATATATCTGATATATTAATTTTAGCCCATACAAATAAATTAAATAGAAAAATCAAATTTAACTATTAAATTTATTTTACCGATTAATTCCAAATTAATCGCGTTCTCTCTCTTCCAAACACATTTAATCCCAGATTAAATAAAGCCTCAATTAATCCCAGATTAATTTTCTCTCTCTAAATTAATCCCGATTAATTCTAGTTTAAGTCAACTGTCATCGGTGAATCTTTGGGAAGCGACCCAAGGGACCTCTGGATATGTTGGCAGTAAATCCGGTTATCGGACTATCTGATTAAGTGCGTACCTCGTACCACGTGCTTACGGATTTACAAGACATGGTTGGCTTCTAGCAAAGCACCGTGCCTACCCAATTCTCCAGAAATATTCTTACTGGAATATACAATCTATGTCAGGCGTAGTATACGTAGTATTGCGTATAGCGATCCAGTATCGGATGTCACGTGCTAGGCCTGGGGCTGGAATTATGTCTACCCCGTACGAAGCACATGTCGGATGTCTGGTAACTAGTCTCTGTAATCGGATGAACATGACCTAGTCATATCATCCCGATGAATGCAGTACTAAAGAGTACTAGTTCCGTATCCTACGTGACATCATCTCCACTATGACTGGAGTGATACTTCCGTCTTGACATCACACCCAATACACTACGATTCTCAATATACCTAGAAGAGGCGTACACAGAACCGGTTAAAGCCCTGGACGACCAAAACCAAAGCATATTGATTGTCGCAAGTATTAGCGGTGCAAGTATCAGGTTAAGACCAAATACACCTACCCTGATTTCGGACTTCCATAGACACATAGTCATACTACCAATGGAATTCCGAGGGGTCTATCCAGAGCAAAGCTGTTTTCCGTACCATCGGTAAAACACAACCTCCTATTACACTTGCATGAGTATCCAATACCCAAATATATGAGAACTATGCTATTGTGCCCTCACAACGCGCACAAGTGTAATACTAGTCTCTTACACATTATCGATGTCCAATCTCGATAATACTCTGACTAGGGATATTTAATGATTAATCCTTCGAGGACTGAAACTGTCTCATATAACCTCAATCCATGAACTAATCATAAGGACCTCATATCATTTATACATCTAGGTGATCTAATCACAAATGATAAGAGTGCAATCTCCTTGTCACATAGTTAATTTGCACAACAACACCATGATCTGTACAAATAGTGACGCTATGGGTCATAATTGTCCAACATGGAGTCCACCAGTTCAAGTCAAAAAAAGTGAGAGTCCAGTCATAGTCAAGTAATAGTCATGTACTAGTCTTTAGATATGTGAAGGTCATTGTATATGTAAGTGTTATTGAGTATATCATGATTAATCTTGAGATTGCATATCATGTTGTCAAGTTTGGGCGTTGGTTCCATGCATAAGATTTTGATTAAGAAAAAAATAATAGTGCAGTTTTTAGTTAGAAAGCCAGAGGCTCATGGGAATAGTACGGTCTATTCCCTGCCGGTAGCATCTACCAAATCGAGGATGTTACAGCACTATTATCAAATGTTGATGATCTTGGTCACCTTAAAATACACCAACCAATTCCAAGCCATTAGAGTCAATTGTTGAGCTTAAGCTACCATTGTAAAGTCATCTACTACCTTGAATGGCCTAAAATTATTCAAGAAATCTTCATGTGTGAGGCTTTAACAACTAGAAGCTCAAAGTTGTATCACCCCAAATTATCATGACATATTTTTTATGGTTGTTAGGTTGTGTGTTGACCTAATTCAATTAAGTTGTTATGAGCCCAGCAAGATTTCAGGACTGACATTCGTGACACGTTCATCCTAGCATTTGAACACACGCGTTCGTATTGCGTTCGTCCGAGAGTTCGTACGAGGTCATCCAGTATGTTTACGTTCGAGTCGCGTTTGAATGAGGTCATCCAGGGTGTTCTCGTTTGAGTCGTGTTCATCCACGCTTTCGAACACCGAGCATCAGTAACTTCATGTGCGTGTTGCGTTCGAGATTGCGTTCAAATACGGAAGCGAAAAATAAAAATCTCAGAGCTTCTATTCAAAGCCCAAATGAGTGGTTATGGTTATTTTATCTCTTTTTCCTCTTTCCCTCACCCTACCCAAGACCCAAGCACCCATTTTCTCTCCAGTTTAGCCACGAATTTAAAGATTCATCTTGCAATTTCTTGAGCAAATCATAGCAATATAAGTCTCTCATCTTTACCAAGTAATTTCCATGCACTTCAAATGTGATTTCTTACGTTAATCATCCTAATCCTTAGGATTCAAATATGATTCATATTTATGTTACATGGGAATGTTGATTTGAGTATGGGCTTAGCAAGATTAATGATAGTTACTATAATTTTGTGTATTAGTAAGCAAGGTTCAATAGCATGATACATTGGTGTGTTGGATTAGGGTTGAACTGACTTGATAGATGATGAGTGAGTGTTGAGCATGCTAGATTGAAGTTTATTGTCATAAATCTTGCATGGGTAAGCTGATTCATGACTTTAATTTATGATGTATTGTCGTAAACCCTCAATTTTGTGTGTTATAATACACATGAGTATGTCGTATCTTAGCTTTATGGTGATGTGGTAGTTGTTAGTTTTGGTTATGAGTGACGATGTTGTGGAGGTGAGCATTGTATTGAGTGATGGTAATTGATGGTATTGATAGTTAAAATATGATAGATAAATGAACATGTATTGTTCATGCGTTTTCAAGTTAAGAAGGTTTGGATACCTTATTATATTTTTTGGCAATATCGGCTACGTCGGTGTGCTTTCGTGTCAGTCCGTTAAGGGAAATGTCTTGACTCATATTGAACCATTAGTAGCATAGTTGGAATAGTATTTCGAGTTAGCCTTAGATGTTAGAGACGCATTTAGCTTCCTCATCAGTGTAGCATAAACATCTTTCATGCGCATGAATAAATCATATATACTCTCTATTTCTCATGCTAATGATGCTTTGAATATACGATTTATAGATTCTCCGGCTCCAAGCGACCCCACGAGCAGCAGGACAACGCACCAACTTTGTGAGTGGATGCTATGATTTTTATGTTTTCAATTTTAAATGTGTAAGCTTTAAGTTCAAGATTTTATCGAACTTCAAATTGATGTGAAAATGTTTTCCATTTAGCCATGTTTTCACAAATAGCAGCCATAATAGTTTATACATGTTTTCAAGCCATGCTTATATATTTGTTAAGTTACATGATTATGATTTTACAAGTATTGAAAATATTTTCAAACTTCGATAGAGTGTCGCCCCTCAGCTATAGCTACTCGAGTAAGTTTATTTTCAATTTTAGCTTGTCAAATGGTTTTTTCGAGGACTCTATTAGGCTATTACAGATATAACTTAGCTTCCATTGCTTACGCGGTACTACTATACTAGGTCCTGCTAAGTAGGTTTCATGCCCACAGGTCACAATACTGGCGATGTTTTGTCACGACAGCTAATATCAGTTTATGCTTTATCAGAATTACTTTCTATGATTTATGTTAAGCTAGTTTATAAGTTATTTATTCCATGTTTTTTTAGCGTTCACTCACTAGTTCATCCAAATGACTTATCCATCCCCCCCCCCCCCAACTATTAGCTTTTGGTTGCAAGACCTGTTGATAACCATTCTTGGTGAGGCTCTCTTTTGCCAAATTAGACAGCTTGGAGAAGATGGACATCGGCTGCAGTCATAGGATTTTTAAGTCATGGGTCCATTTTTGTTCATTTTGTTGTTTTGGACCATGAGGTCGCATGATGTACTGTACAGAGATCTTGTTATGTATAATCAATTCAAGTAGGTCATGTGTAATATATGCATTACATATTCATATATTTCACAAATACGGGTTATATTAGAACATGTCTTCAGGTCATGCATGTGCAGGTCCAATCATGATATGACATGTGTGTACTGGTTATTTTCACGTTATACATGTTTAGGTCGGAGGCTTATGAAGATGGTAAAACCATCTCTTGTAGCTCATGTCTCGGATATACAGGGATGTGACAAAGGTTTTATCAATGGTGAAAATGATAACTTTGACTTAAGTGTTTAAAACATTAAATTAGACTAGAAACTAATGTTCATATGTTGTTTTATAATGTGTTTTATATGGGTGGTGTGTTGGAGATGAGTTTGGGAGCTAATTGGGAGTAAAAATGGTGAAGAATTGAAATAAGTCATTTTGGACCAGCCTAGTTTGGTTAATCAAACTTGGAATTCGGTTAATTTAACTTCTCTACCCTTTTGTTGCGAAATTTTTGAAATTTATCACGTCTTTTATTGCGCAACACGACTTTCCCAGAGACTCATACCCTAATCTAAGACCCATTACTATGTTTTGGCAAATTTTCCCATCTCATCTCGCCCAAGACATGATTTATAACATATTTGATTAGAAAAGGTTCCAAAATTTTTAACGGGATAAGACAGAATAATTTTTTTATCCAAAAAAAATAACAAGACGGGTCCGATTATATAAACGAGACGAAAATGAGTTTGACAAATCTCATCTCATTTTCATTATATTTTATTGTTATTAATTATTATTCTTGGTCAATCACTAGTGATTGACATCTCCACACTTGATTTTGAGGTCAAAAGTTCGAGTCTCTTTATATAATTATGTAATTAAAATTTCTCCTAATTTCAGAGCATGTTTAGGTTAGACTTTGTTGGGGTTGGTACTTTAAGCCACAATCTGTATTATATTTATAACATGTTCATGAATACAAATAATTACTTTTTCCATAATATTTTTCATTTAGAAAATTAGATTGTTGTTAACAACCAAATTCTACTAAAAAAATATGGCAATAGAAAATTAATAAAACATATCTTATTATTAAATAAAATTTTATTATTTTGATTCCTAAAATTAAAATTTTGATAAACAAAACATAATAATTTCAAAATTTATTCAATAAAAAACTATATGATTAATTTTATCTATTACTCTTTTACCTCATGAAGCTATTTTTCCTGATAAATTACGTCTTTATTAAATAAAATACAAAAATGCAAAGGATAAAAACTCATTGTTCAACTAAAATATCTCTATGTAAAAGAATCAATGAAGCATGATGGGTAAATGAGTCGGATTTTGAAAATTTTATCCTCAATTCAAGTATTGTTTATTATATTTTATTAAAGAGTGTTGATATTTAACCCTCTCAAATTATCTCACGAAACTCCAGTACTTAATCAACCCCATTAAGGAAAGCAGACACTCAATTTTGTTTTTTAATTCTAGCTCATTAAAAAAAGAATAAAAGTGGTAATTAATTTTTTGTGTTTTGATGGTTAATTCCAATTCAATGTCAATTTTTCAACAATTGGTATCTTTTTATTTCTTGTTTTAATTTAAGGGAAGGTGAAAATAATAATAAATATATATTAAAAAAAATTAAGAAGAAGAAAGTCATAAAAAAAGACGACGAAGAAGATGAAAATAATATATTTTTTTTTTTTTTTTAAAAGAAGAAGAATACATGTATTTTGCTAGATTACAATTTGCTGGATGGATGAAAAAGATAAAATAATTACAAGGGTAAAATAGGAATTTCAATAGGATATATTGAGAAAAAATAAATAAAAAGGATGCATGACTTTTCGAAGTGGCCCATTTACTCACCCGTAGGCCCACCAGAGACTAGCAAAGCCCAAGCATATCAAGTTGGTGATATCCAAAGCTGAGGACAGAAGGGTAAATGCGTACTGCGTGCAGGTGCATAGTATAAATGAAGACGTGTTCACATATGAGAGTAGAATGAACAATTATTCTATTCCAGTCTTTCAGTGGGGCCCAATTAATTCTCCGCCAATCACGCCACCAATCACATTTCAAAAATTAATTTAATATTATTATAATCTCTATATATTTGAATTTCAAAGCACGTTCTACTCAAAAGTTGAAAACAAAACACCACCAGATATTAGGATGGTTAATGGGGTCGGATTTTTTTAAGATAAGAATCATTTTTAAATACTTTTTTTTATTTAAGATTGGACCTAAAAAAATAATAAAAATTTAAATTTAAATTTTAAGAAATTAAATTTTTAATATATTAATAAATATTTTTTTTCAATCACCTCGTCTATAAACCCTCCTGTATATGAATGACCATTCAAAGCTATGAATAGAATTTTGGGGACCAGAATGACTCGTGGGATTCAATCACATGGGATTGGTTTATCTTCATGTTGCTGTTAGAGTTGAGGACTTGACAACGGTGGCGCAAGTACTAACCATAAGGGATTGCATAATGTTAGGATGAATAGGGATTTATCAATTTTGATCTGGTCTTAGTTATAAAATTGTGATAAAAATTTATCAATAATTCTGTATTTATTTTGAATCATGATGAAAAATCGTATGGACTCCCATACCGAATGATTTTGAATCTTGAATCATGATTGAAATTCACTGTTCGAAAACGTGCCGCCTAGGCGGCGAGTATTCGCTCGTCGCGGCCCAGCCGCGGCAATTTTGATAGAATTGGTCGTGGTAGGCGCGCGACCAGGTCGGCGCCTAGGCGCCGATTTCGCCGTAAATCTGCCGTGCTCGGCGCCTGATTTTTTTTTTTTACCGATCCCCCAACTGACGACTTTTTGGGGCAGAGGGTTAATAAAAAAAATCGGCTGTTCATTTTTGCTTCTGTCTTCAGCTTTCATTTTTGCTTATGTCTTCAGCTTCTGTTCTTCAGTTCGTCGTTGTGATTCAGCTTCTGTCTTCAGCTTCAATTCTGCTTCTATTCTTCTGTTCTTCATTTCGTTTCTGCTTCTTCATTTGCTAAGTCTCATTTTTTGTATTTCTTTTTCCTCTGTTTTTGTTTTGATTTTATTTCGGTCCAAAAAAATACATATTGATATTAGATTATTAATTGTTAATTGGTGATAAATTGAAGACAAAGCAAATAAATTTTAGGGTTTATGGTGATAAATTGATTACTAATTGTTAATTGGTGATAAATTGAAGACAAAGCAAATAAATTTTAAGGTTGATGGTGATAAATTGATTATTAATTGTTAATTGGGCATATTTGTTAATAATTAATAGTTATAAACTAACTAAAATAATTGTTAATTGGGAATATTAATTGATAATTATAATGACTTTTTACTAATCAAAATTGTGATTCATTCTTAGTAGGGTTAATGGCTTCTTCTTCCGCGGCTTCTAATTCGGAGTGTAGTGCAATTCTTAAACGGAATTCAAAGGATGTTGGATGGGAGTATGGGGTTTTAGTGGATCCAAATAACTTGGATAAAGTGAAATGCAAGTTGTGTTTAAAAAAATCGAATGAGTTTATAGAATGAAAGAACATATTGGGCATATATCGGGGAATGTTGCAAAGTGTCCAAAGTCCAGTAAAGAAGATCAAGGGAAGTGTAGACAAGTCATTTTGGAGGCAATGAATAAAAAGAAAAGAAAAGACAAGCATGTTAGTGAGATAAGGCAAGGAGTTAATATTGGGGGCGATGGAGAAGAAGATGAAATTCGTGAAATAGAAGAAGGATTAGATTCAAGACCCCCTCGACATCGCGACCCTTTAGCTAGGTGGACAGTGGCAACCCTTCTTGATTCTTCAGCTAGTGATGGTAAAACAATACGGCAACAAAATATTAATGAAGCACTATTTAAAGAGAAGACACATAATGTGAAGCGATTTGTTGCTAAGTGGGTTTATGAATCTGGTATTCCGTTCAATGCCATTGACAATGATAGCTGGATAGCGATGATGGAAACAATTGGTCAATTTGGACCGGGTTTCGGAGGTCCTAGCCAATATGAATTGAGGGAGTCATTATTGAAAGAGAAAGTTGAAAGTGTTAAAGATTTCCTGAAACAACATGAGAATGAATGGATGGAGAACGAGTGTTCTATCATGACAGATGCTTAGAGTGATAGGAAAATGAGAAGTATAATGAATTTGTGTGTTAATTGCACAATAGGTACCACTTTCCTTTCATCCAAGGAAAGTTCTGATGTGGCGCATACTGCTGAGCACATTTATGAGTATGTTATGATGGGCATTGAACAAGTTGGGGCGGAAAATATGGTTCAAGTTGTAATAGACAACGCCTCAAACAATATGGCCGCGACAAAGTTGTTGAAGGCGAAGATGCCAAATATTTTTTGGAGTTCATGTGCTACTGACACCATCAACCTCATGCTTGAAAGTATTGGGAAATTACCGAGGTACAAGAAAACCATTGATAGTGCCAAGGCTTTCACCATTTTCGTGTATGCCCATCACAAGACTTTGTCCATGATGAGATCGTTTACAAACCAGAGGGACATAGTCAGACCGGGAGTAATTAGGTTTGCCTCAGCTTTCTTAACCTTACAAAGTTTGATCCAGAAAAAAGAAAGTTTGTGAACCATGTTTGCTAGCACGGAATGAGATGAGTGCATATGGTCGAAGCAAGCTAAAATGAAAGCTGCATTTGCCACGGTGATGAGTGTCTCTTTTTGGAATGGGGTGACCCAATGTTTGAAGGTGTTTGTGTTGGACAAAATGACCCATAGCGTCACTATTTGCACAGATCATTGTGTTGTTGTAGCAAATTAACTATTTGACAAGGAAATTGCACTCTCATCATTTGTGATTAGATCACCATAGATATATAAATGAAGAGAGGTCCCTATGATTAGTTCCTGGACTGAGAATGATATGAGACAGTATCAGTCCCCGAAGGATTAATCATTAAATATCCCTAGCCGTAGTATTATCGAGACTGGACATCGATAATGCGGAATAGGCTAGTATTGCACTTGTGCGCGTTTGTGAGGGCACAACGGCATAGTTCTCATATAGATAAGTATTGGATGCTTATGCAAGTGCGATATGAGGTCGTGTTTCACCGATGGTACGGGAAACAGCTTCGCTCTGGATAGACCCCTCGGAATCCCATTGGTATTATGAATATGTGTCTATGGGAGGCCGAAATCAAGGTAGGTGTGTATAGTCTTAACCTGAGACTTACATCGCTAATGCTTACGACAATCGATATACTTTAGTTGAGGTCGTCTAGGACTCTGACCGGTTCTGTGCACGCCAATGCCGGGTATATTGAGAATCGTAGTGTATTGGATGTGATGTCAAGACGGAAGTATCACTCCAGTCATAGTGGAGATGATGTCACGCAGGATACGGTATTAGTGCTCTTAAGAGATGCGCATCCAATCGTGATATTATGACCAGGTCATGAATATCCGATTATAGAGACTAGTTACCAGACATCCGATATGTGTTTCGGACGGGGCAGACATTTATCCAGCCCCAGCCCTAGCACGTGACTATCCGATACTGGGCCGATATGCACAATACATTAGTATACTACGCTTGATACAGATCTTAATATTCTTTAATGGATATGTCCGGAGAATTAGGTAGACTTGGTGCTTTGCTAGGAGTCGACCTTGTCTCGTAAATCGGTAGAACGTAGTACTTGGTACGTACGTGATTCGGATACTCCGACGACCGTATTACTACTGCCAGATTATCCGGGGATCTCATGGGTCGCTTCCCGATAATCCACCGATGACGCACAACTCGCACTCTTGAATAATCTGGGATTATACAGAAGAGAGAGAAAATTAATCTAGGATTAATAACGGAGATATTTTATCCGGGATAAAATGTCGTCTAAAGAGAGAGAACGATTAATTCGGAATTAATCGATGTATTAATATATTCGATATATTAAACGAAATTAGATTTCGACGCGGAATTAAAATTAGATTTTAATTCGGGCAAACGAGTTAATTTAGAATTAATTCGTTAGCGACGTAAATAATAATTTCGGTAGCCGCAATTATTCGATTGAATTAACGTCGCGACGTAAGCTCGGTATTTCGGAAATATCGAACCCGAACGCGTGAGTGCACGTGGGCCCACTTTCATTTGGAAACGTGTGGGGCCCACATGACACATGTCATTCTAATGCATTGCATGTAGATTGTGTACATTGCACTCAATGTCATTGCATGGAGTTTGAGTGTTTGACACTCTAAGCCATTGCATGCTTTGTGTCATAATTTTATTATTAATTTAATAAATATTATGGCATAAATATAAATTGATTTTTGGTAAATCATTTTAATTACTTAACACAATTCAATCTCTCTCAAATTCTCTCTTCCTCTCACGGCAATGGTGGCCATTCTTCACTGGTTTTGAACCAGTTTGGGCGTGACTTTAGGGAAGCAAGAGTGGTTTCTCATGGTGAGAAATCAAGTGCTAGCACACTTACAAGTCTTGCGAAGGTGGTAGGGAGGTTCGACCATGAGGCGGGACTCATCCGATGGAGTTTGGAGCTTCGTTTTGAGACCCGAAACTGCCAAGACAGTGAGCATGGACTGGTTGCAGTGGCGTGAGCAAGGCAGTACGTTTTTGGCCTTGATTCGTCTTCAAATCGACATAACCGATCAATGTAGTATTCCGCTATCTTCGTTGATGTATTCACGCATGTTTTCATGTCTTGATTTGATCTTGGGACCTTAGAATAAATTCAACAATGGCATCAAGAGCTAATGTTGCAAGCATGAAAAATGTAGGGCTTAAAATTTGGGTAAATGTTTGTTGAGCATGATTTGAATAAATTGATTGTTTAAGTATGCTTATAACATGTTTAATTTCATTTTGGTTGGACTAATTTGATGAAAAATGATTTGGAATTATTTTCCCCAAAATTAATGCCATGGCCGAATGGTTTGTGATTTTTTGGATCTTGGATTTTTTGATTTTTGATTCATTTGATGAGTTAGAATCGATTAGGTTGACGTTAATTTGAATCGAATTGGATTGGATTTCGAATTGGACATAAACCCCAAAAATTCTATGTTGGCCGAATTGGATATGCCCTAATGTTGTCTTGGAATTTTTGGTTTTGTGACATTGGATGTGTATAAAATCAAATTGTATGGTGATTTGTTGTCGATTGTGTAATTAATCGGATTGAATTCAAATCGGACAAAATAACCTTCCTTGGCCGAGACTTAGAAGCATGTAATATGGGTTTGATTTTCAATTTGTGTGTTGGACATATGATAATGAATTAAGAATGATTAATTGGACTAATTTGGTGCTTCGGAAATATTGATTTAGTCGATTAATCATATAATGCACTTTAGGTAATTAAATTGCGTAATTGGATTAGTGTAATTTAATTATTTAGGCTTAAATTGGATTTGGGCTTGAATTGTTGTAATTGGGCCTTTTGGGCTTGATTTATCAAGTTTGGTTTAGGCCAAATGGATTGGATCCAATTGGGCCCAAAACCTTGACCATAAAGCCCAAATGCGACTTAATGAACCTTTAAAGTTCAATTGGGCCTAATGGGCCAAGATTGATTTATGGGCTTATGGGGTAAATCCCGGATTGGACTTTGGTTATCGGTTTGACCCGAGTTGACCAAAGTCCACGCCTTAAAAAATCAATCAAAAGCCCATTGGACTTTAATTGAATTGACGTTGGACGTTAATCGGTCTTTGAGACGCGTTACGATTAGATTTGGAATTTAAATCGTAAAGGTTATTAAATAAAAGTGTAATATTTAATTTGGAATTGAATAGTGAATTAGTATTAAATACATGTTAAATTAGATTTAATGATGTAGTTTAATTTAATTCATGAATTCGTACTTTACGTACTTGTTCGCAAAAACGAGTTTGACTCGAACAAAATCAATCGTTGTTTGAACATTGGATGATCACTTAATTATCAGATTAATTAATTTGATTAGATTGATTGATAGCATGCTTATGTGTGTGAATACGTGGTTGTGTTGAATGAATAATGTATATCGGATGGATATTAGTCGGGTGGGCAATTTTAGAAATTGTTGTAATAAATTCGATTTATTAAATTGGACCTGCGTGTCCAGCCTTATCACCTTCTTTCTCTTTGTATTCTCTTCTCACCTATTCCCTCTATGTATATGAGGTTTCTTTAGAAGTGTAGTGTAACGGGTAGAAGTAATACTAGTGCTAGCTTGAGTGAGAAAGGGAGAGATTTGATCTAGGATCAATATGTTAAGTATCCATCCGCATATCATTATTATTTATTTTCATACTCGCTTTATTATGTATTTAGAATGCATGTTTAAGGGTGTATGATGATGAGACCTTAACAAAGATAATTAAATTGGTAGCCAATTTGCACGCGAAAAAGCCCTCATCAAATATCATGCGTTTTTCCTTCCATTGAGTGATTCTTACTCAAGATCCTAGATTGGCAGGGGTTGTTGGCCAAAGTCAAGCCCTTGTCCTTCGAAGAGGTGTTTTTAATCACGAGGCTTTGTTCCATATCGGTGTCGTGTCCAAGTTGTGGTTTGTTGGCCAAAGTCAAGACCACTTCTTGTCCATTGACATTGATTACGAAGCTTCCATGTCAATGGGTCCGCGCTTGACTGGGATCACTAGGTTTGTTGTGCCAAAGCCAAGGCCTAGTTGATTCAGAGGAAAAGGTTAGGGTATATATTCGATATATAGGCATATATAAGATATATGTTTGGGACTTGGATGTCCACCTACTGGATCTAGGAGTTGGATGAGATCCAATTAATCTTCGAGATCTACCTAGTTAATTATCATACAATTTGTTGGCCAAAGTCAAGATTGTGTGATATTTAACGGGATCCTAGCCCACTAGGAAACACGGTTTCCCGAGTACTCGACAGAGGGTTAGAGGCTCGACGAAAAATAGTGGGAGGCAAGTATTGAATTTGCAACATTCGTTCAATACTCGCCATACGCGCTCAAAAACAAATATCACACGTCATATTTTAACAAAAGTATTAGTTGGACTAATATTTTATGTTGTTTTAAAAATATATATAGTTGGACTATATACAAACTCATTCAATATAGTTTTGATTTTATAATTGGATTATAGTAATCAATATAATTGAATTAATGATAGTTGATTTTATAATGGGATTATAGTAATCAATATTAAAATTATAGTTGATTAAATAATTGGATTATTGTAATCATATAATAAATAGTACCTTAATAATTTGATTAATAGTTGGACTATTAAAATCAAGAAAGAATTGAAAAGTTGAATATTTAAAATATATAACTTGGATTAAATGTTTTAAATGATTTAATTTTCATATTGGGAATTCATAATAGGTTACTTTATTGGATAAAATAACTTGTTATCTAGGCCATATATTAAGCAAATAAGTAGAGCATAAAATCTTTGGAAGATTTATGTGATGATGACTTTAGTGCTTAATTAATATACTTACAATAAATCTATCTTTAGATTTAAAAGTATTAAAATTGCAATTAATAATTCTTGAAGAATTAATTGACTATTCTAGTGGAGAAAAGTCAAAGTTTGCAATTGGGCATGTAGCACAAGGTGCACATCATTTCGATATTCTAAAACCCAAGGCTTGGCCAAAGGTTTGTGAAATATTGAAAAGATAATTGACATATCCCAAAGTGACTACCATTTGGATATGGAAGACACGAAGGAATTAAAGATAGGGCGAGGCTCTAACTTTAAAATATTTGTCAAAGTTTGTTTACTACTAGTATTGAAATTGGATTTTAAATACTTAGTGTGGTACATAATACATATATGTATTGACGTTCAGAATCCGCTGTGAGCTGGATACTGGCTTCAAGCCAAGATTTCTCTGCGAATTGGAAACGGGACGAAAGTCGCTGTTTCGACCGTAGATACCTAAGTTTAGGAACTACCCTTTGGGTATGTACTTAAATTAGGAAATGTTATAATGTAACTAGTTTGACTAGAGACATTATCTCTATATCAGTGTTTAATCCGATGCGGATAAAACCTTTATATTCTAGAACACTAAAGTGTTTCATTATATAAAGATGATACTGAGATAAATACATTAGATGTAAATAACATAATTTATATTTTGAATATAAATAAAATCTCAAACATATAAATGACAAATAAATAGCTCAAATTGATTTGATCAATGAGACTTATTTGTGGCATTGTTGTCTAGGACACAATTAAAGAAGACTCGTATATCCACACTTTTGAAGAGTGGGTACTAGGACTGATTTGACTATTCAAATAAGGTCTGCGAATCTAGTTTTATTAGAAGTACCTAAAATACTATTTACTTGGTAATAGTAAAAGGGCCACCGATCTGTTAGCCCTATTCATGGTGAAGTAAGTGGGCCCATATCTAGCTAGGCTAGATGTGAACATGAATATTTCGTGACCTTAACGGATGTAACATCACGTTATGGTTATGTGTTTCTTTTGAAGAACACAGATCGGAAACTTTTAGGGTTTCGACACGAAGTAGATTAACAATCGACTATAGTATTATGCCGCCACGGTAAGACCGTATTGGAAAATACTTAAGCAGTAAGTTTCATATGTACATGAAAGAGTACGGTATTCTTTCATATGAGGACTCCTCCCGAGACACGTCAGTTAGACGGTGTGTCCAACTAAAACCGAATTTTGTTGGACATGATAAGGTTTATCACGAGTCGCTCTGAGCTACTATTTCCTTCTACAGGATATGTATTAACAGTGCAAAACTTATTTAGAATAAGGTTCCATATAAATCTGTTTAACAGATATCATATAGGATATGAACAGGAAAGAAACAGGGTTTCTCATTCCTGATAATTTGGGTATGCCAGGCATAACGTTTGGATGATACCAAACTAAGACCCAAATTGGATAAGTGCCAATATAGGTTATCCTAAGGGAAACCATAAGTATAGTACTTATAAATCCCACAAGAGAACAATGTAATTGTTGCTCACCATGCGGTTTTCCTGAGAGGAATACCGATATGCAGTGTTAGTGGGAGGATAGTGATACTCGATGAAAATCGGAGTGATACTATTCTAGGCACGAAGTCCGTAATGGAACACAAACAGTTCATCTATGATGAAACTATACCATTAATCTTCAAATACACAAGAAACTAGTAGATCGGATAGAGTCAGAAACAACCTAGGGTATGGGTTTCTGATCTAACCTCATAAAGATGTCAATCTTATGGAGGTGTAAATCCGACTACGTTATGAGGAAGTGATACGAGGTATCGACTCCCTGTTATGGCAAAGTGCCATGAGTCCGAAATGGATTCCATGTATAACAACTATGTTTGGATACTAGTTGTTGTACCACAAGGCTTGTGCCTATGGTACATTAAACGTCTTCAAGGAAGACATACATGGAAGGCAACATACCAACGTGCAAACCTAAGTTTTGACGGAAAGGTATCGTTATCAACATTGTGTTAATAACGGTTCAACCTTTTACCTGTTGCCATGGTAAATCCATTTTGAAAATGCTTGAAATAACTATATATTTCATTTATGAAATATGTCAGTTACAAATCAAAATCGCTTTCCTGAAAAGGAAACCTTTTGGAGGATGTTTACAACATCCTGACGATTTTGTATAACCGACAAACAAGGTTTGCGGGTTATTCGATCCATGTTTGGATCAATGCAAGCATAAGGTTCTTGGAACTGACGTTTTGAAATAATCATAATGGTTTATGATTTAACTCAAAACGAAATAATTCTTGTGTATATAAGGAGGTTAGTGGGAGTGACACTGACAGTGAATTCCCATAAAGCAATTGGTGAAAGCTTGGCTTTCATAGATATTCTTTCATAAAATTCTCCGTAGAATTCTGGGGAGTAACAACCTTTATTCAAGGAATAAAGATCTACTGGGATAGATTTGGAGTTGGTAACACTCTCTGAGAAATTGTACATTTAAAATGTACTTGTATTGGTGTCTCATACGCTTCGAGCATATGGAGTCACAATTGGGTCAATCCAAGTGATAGTCACTGGATTGAACATTAAGAACATCTGTTAGTATCTGAGAGAACTAAAAGATGTTGTCTTAACTATGGAGAAGGAGAACTTGAAGTGACTGGGATCACTGCGCAAGTTTCCAAACGATTAATACTGCGGTACTATAAAGTTTGAATAACGGGACAGTGAGCTGGAAATCTTCTGAGCAAGATAACTGTTGCCGAATAAACAACAAATGCGGATTATTGCTGCAGCTGAGGCAGCAATAGAAGCCATTTGGGTCGATAATAAATCTAATTAGATTAGATATAGTTCTGTTAGCAGCTGAGCTAGGCGTCAGCACAAGGCTAAGGAATTAAAGGTCTCATCGACGATCCATATATATACTTCTATATCATCTGATTCGTTCGGATCATACATCGTGGCGATGTGATGATCGTATAAATCGCGTCAGACGATAATCATACAAATCCGCTGACGAAAACCTTTCCTCAGCAATTTGAGCGAATTGTACATAGTTCGGGTGTTAGACACTCGAGTGACTGGCTATGTGCCAAGTGGGAGATTGTTTGGACAAAATGACCCATAGCGTCACTATTTGCACAGATCATTGTGTTGTTGTAGCAAATTAACTATTTGACAAGGAAATTGCACTCTCATCATTTGTGATTAGATCACCATAGATATATAAATGAAGAGAGGTCCCTATGATTAGTTCCTGGACTGAGAATGATATGAGACAGTATCAGTCCCGAAGGATTAATCATTAAATATCCCTAGCCGTAGTATTATCGAGACTGGACATCGATAATGCGGAATAGGCTAGTATTGCACTTGTGCGCGTTGTGAGGGCACAACGGCATAGTTCTCATATATAAGTATTGGATACTTATGCAAGTGCGATAGGAGGTCGTGTTTCACCGATGGTACGGGAAACAGCTTCGCTCTGGATAGACCCTCGGAATCCCATTGGTATTATGAATATGTGTCTATGGGAGGCCGAAATCAAGGTAGGTGTGTATAGTCTTAACCTGAGACTTACATCGCTAATGCTTACGACAATCGATATACTTTAGTTGAGGTCGTCTAGGACTCTGACCGGTGTTCTGTGCACGCCAATGCGGTATATTGAGAATCGTAGTGTATTGGATGTGATGTCAAGACGGAAGTATCACTCCAGTCATAGTGGAGATGATGTCACGCAGGATACGGTATTAGTGCTCTTAAGAGATGCGCATCCAATCGTGATATTATGACCAGGTCATGAATATCCGATTATAGAGACTAGTTACCACAGACATCCGATATGTGTTTCGGACGGGGCAGACACTTATCCAGCCCCAGCCCTAGCACGTGACTATCCGATACTGGGCCGATATGCACAATACAATTAGTATACTACGCTTGATACAGATCTTAATATTCTTTAATGGATATGTCCGGAGAATTAGGTAGACTTGGTGCTTTGCTAGGAGTCGACCTTGTCTCGTAAATCGGTAGAACCGTAGTACTTGGTACGTACGTGATTCGGATACTCCGACGACCGTATTTACTGCCAGATTATCCGGGGATCTCATGGGTCGCTTCCCCGATAATCCACCGATGACGCACAACTCGCACTCTTGAATAATCTGGGATTATACAGAAGAGAGAGAAAATTAATCTAGGATTAATAACGAGATATTTTAATCCGGGATAAAATGTCGTCTAAAGAGAGAGAACGATTAATTCGGAATTAATCGATGTATTAATATATTCGATATATTAAACGAAATAGATTTCGACGCGGAATTAAAATTAGATTTTAATTCGGGCAAACGAGTTAATTTAGAATTAATTCGTTAGCGACGTAAATAATAATTTCGGTAGCCGCAATTTATTCGATTGAATTAACGTCGCGACGTAAGCTCGGTATTTCGGAAATATCGAACCCGAACGCGTGAGTGTACGTGGGCCCACTTTCATTTGGAAACGTGTGGGGCCCACATGACACATGTCATTCTAATGCATTGCATGTAGATTGTGTATATTGCACTCAATGTCATTGCATGGAGTTTGAGTGTTTTGACACTCTAAGCCATTGCATCTTTGTGTCATAATTTTATTATTAATTTAATAAATATTATGGCATAAATAAATTGATTTTTGGTAAATCATTTTAATTACTTAACCAATTCAATCTCTCTCAAATTCTCTCTTCCTCTCACGGCAATGGTGGCCATTCTTCACTGGTTTTGAACCAGTTTGGGCGTGACTTTAGGGAAGCAAGAGTGGTTTCTCATGGTGAGAATCAAGTGCTAGCACACTTACAAGTCTTGCGAAGGTGGTAGGGAGGTTCGACCATGAGGCGGGACTCATCCGATGGAGTTTGGAGCTTCGTTTTGAGACCCGAAACTGCCAAGACAGTGAGCATGGACTGGTTGCAGTGGCGTGAGCAAGGCAGTACGTTTTTGGCCTTGATTCGTCTTCAAATCGACATAACCGATCAATGTAAGTATTCCGCTATCTTCGTTGATGTATTCACGCATGTTTTCATGTCTTGATTTGATCTTGGGACCTTAGAATAAATTCAACAGTTTGCACCTTTGGTGAGGGTGCTTCGATTAGTTGATGGGGATGAAAGCCATACATGGGATTTGTTTATGGAGAGCTAAGAATGCAAAAGAGAGATAAATTATGCATTGAACAATATTGAAAGTAATTATTGGCCAATCTTGGAGATTATTGATAGTAAAATTGAGGGCGGCTTGATACTCCAATTGCATTGGTGTTGCTTATCTATTAAGCCTTCATATTATTATAAGAATAACAATATGAGTACGATGTGAAAGTAATGGAATGAGGTATTTACGGTTGTGGGAGGATTTCTTCCCCAATGACATTGACATGCAAAGTAAGGTGATAAATGTTGAGTTGGCTTTGTATAAGATAAAAGATGAAGCTTTTGGTAGAGAAGTGAGGTCAAAGCATGTCGGGTATTGATTGATATTTTTAATCCAGGTAAAAACAAAGTATTCATTTGAATTATTTTGCAAAATATATAAGATTTATTATATTTCATTCAAACTATTTATATTCATTTGTAGTTTCATGGTGGCGTACATATGGACATCATACACCCAACTTGCTAAAAATGGAAAAAATGATACTTTCATTAACCACTAGTTCATCCGGGTGCGAACGAAATTTGAGCACTTTTGAGGGGGTAAATATTTAACATTAGCTAAATATTTGATTATTTTATTTTTTAATTATTAATATTAATTGATTTATTTAAATTATTTATGTAGATTCACATGAAGAAAATGAATAGACTAGATGTGAATCGATTAAACAATCTTGTATTTGTTTCCTTTAATGCCAAGTTGAAGAACAAGCATAAAAGGGAGAATGATTTGAAATTGGATGTATTACAAGTAAAAGATGCTACTAATGCACAAGGATGGATTGTTGAGAGGGTGGTGACTCTGGTGATGATGAAGAAGTAGAGCCCCCGTATCAGGGCTTAATTGGAGATGGTTGGAGAAGCTCTGAGGCCGATGAAATATTACAACCTCGAAAAGCGCTAGAAATGCTGAATACAGAGAACTTGATTGAAAATGAATTTGATTCTGATGAAGAAACTAAGGATGATGAGTTTGAATTAGATGAAGAAGAATAGATAGATGAGTGTAGTTTAACTTTGTTAAATGATGATGAACATGAACTTAGATAAATGATTTTTTATATCATTATATGGTTGATTGAGTTTGAATGTTTGATTAACGGTTTTATGTTTTATTATATTTTGATTGAATTTATATGATTTGGATTATTTATGAATTATGATATTGGAAAATATTAGATTTTTAACTGTTTGCCGACTAATTGCCTAGGCGCTAGGCGCTGGGTCGCCGCCCGACTAGCGCCTAGCGATTTTTAGAACACTGTTGAAATTCCAGATTTTTTGGGCAATAATTTAATACCCCATGTATTTGGTATGGTCACCATTGTTATATATGTCATATAAGTGAAGTGTATTGCTCGTGTTAGATGTATGGATGTTAGTTGAGACTCCGGATTGAATCCAAGAGCATTTGGGATCATTTTACATTCATTTTGCCTTAAATTAATCATTCCAGTAAATTCACATTTGTGTTGTGTTCGTGTGGGCGCTCGCACGCAAACCAGCATTTAAGTTTGTGGCATGTTTTTCTATCCGTTCGAATGAAGCTTTCCAAAGGGCTTTCATTTGAGTCACGTTCGACAGGAGTTCGAATGCAAGACTTCAGAATGCTCATGTTCGAATTGCGTTTTACGGACGTTCGAATGCGACAACGATTTTTAGACACAAATTTTTTGATTTTGGGCCCATTATAAATAGGCCCCTTAAGATATTTTCTTCATTTTTCTATTCTTTCTCTCCCTCACGACATTTTCTCTCTCAAACCCCCACATTATACTTTCGAATCAAGCATAGATCTCGAAGATTCTCATGCATTCCAAGCCCTATGAAGCTCAGGTAAGTCTTCTACCTCATCTTATTTCTTGATGTAAGTCTTTTTCTTGTAAATTTTAGCTCAATTTTCGAAACCCATGAAACCCTAAGATTAGAAATTGTGCTACTGTGCAAATTCAAGTATAAATATATG
This sequence comes from Zanthoxylum bungeanum, assembly GCA_019454045.1. Lineage (NCBI taxonomy): Eukaryota > Viridiplantae > Streptophyta > Magnoliopsida > Sapindales > Rutaceae > Zanthoxylum > Zanthoxylum bungeanum. The sequence goes on from SKCR01041647.1 coordinate 38,532, forward strand.
TTTTTATTGATGCTTTGAGTTATGTCATGCATGATTTGAGTTGAAATTTTCACAAAAATGAAAATGAGTAGATGTTTGATGATAGTTATGTGTTGATTTATTTTGTAATCCTTCAAAGGTAAGAATGGGTTGTGGCCGAGTGGATATTAATGATGGTGATGTTTGATTTTATCTTTTGATGATAAAATAAGCATATGTAGGGCATTTTAGTATATGAAATTAACATGGGTGATGGGATAGCATGATAATGCCATAATGGGCTGGGTTGAAAGTAATATGATATTGGGGAGGTTTGGTTTTGTTGATGAGAATGATGATGATGTGGACAATGTTGATGAATTTGTGCATGTGTGGGTGTGTGTATGGCATGAGGCCACCAAGGGTTTGGGTTGGTCATAACCATGGGTCTAGGGTGACCCAACAAGGTTGGCATGGCTGGGTAGAAGCATTCGTAAAATCTTGTGTTATGAGTGTGATGACATAAATAGGAGTTTAGAATTATGTTAATGGAATGTACTTTGATAATAACACTTCTTGAGGTATGAGACGTTTGCCAAAATTTGATGGATCTATAATGTGATTTGTGATATACTTGACTTGTGAGTATTCGTTTAGAAGTACTGGTTATGATTCTGTTCAGACAGTGTCCATTTTATACCTATTTCAAAATAGGTGATGGATCCTACACGAGCTTGTATGTATAAGCTAGTACACGTGTAAGCCTATGCATGATCTCTTGTGTGATGCTCTAGTTTACGTTTTCAGTTTGTGATTGAAATATATATTTTCAAATTATGAATATTTGCCATTGGATAATGAGTTTGACATGTGTATAGATGTTTTTGATTGTTTGTCTCTGAATGAACGATTTTTATACCGTTTTTGAAAAATATTACCAACAAATGAAAAGTTTTGAATCGAATGTGGGTACTCTTGTTTAATCATTTTCGAAAAGAAGTGTTTTGGGAAATGAATTGCCTTGTTTGACTTATGTTCTAGTATCACGATATTTGATTTCATGGTTTTTCAATGAAAATGAAAACGGTATGTTTCTGTCTCGGTGCTTGGAATCTATTTTTTATATTTTTAAAAAAAAACATAAAATTATGTTTGCGTCGAGACGCTTGAAAATTTGTTTCCATCACGGTGATTGATGATGTTTTATGATTTTTGACATTCGTGACCTTGATGATATGTTTCATTCTGGCTTCGCCGAGGCACTTGTTCTATGGTATTGACCATCAGAAATGGCTGGCCCACTATCCTCTATCGGCATAGTCTTATTTCGGACAATGTCCGGTCAGTGTGCGTGATCCGGACATTGGACGCTTGATTTTCCTTTCGTCCGGTGAGATAGTTATTGGGTGCTTGTTATAGTTTTGTGAAAACATGGACTTTGAAATGTGATTTGATCACTAAGATCATTTTTTCGATACACGTGTAAATATTTTTACTATTTAAAATATCTCGACATTTTGATACTTGATTTGATGATTCTGTAAAGATTTTAACAAAAAAATTTGGATAACTCGTTTTGACTATATATGATGATGAAATGTTTTTGTCTCGGTGTTTGATACATGCTTTTGTGTTTTTTGAACTTTCATCATATTTCTGCTGAGACGCTTGATAATATGTTTCCGTCATGGATCCTGATGACAGTTTTATGATTTTTGACCTTTTGTGGCACTTGATATGATTTGTGGTTCTGACCATTAGAAAATAGATGGCCCGCTACCCTCTGTCGACATGGTCTTATTCGGACATTGTCTGGTTCTTGCGCGTAACTCGGGTAATGGACGCTTGATTACTTTGACGATTCTAGATTTTGAAAACTTTTGGTTTTAGGAAAATTCATTTTTGAATAAGTTGGGTACGATTATTGAGTAATGTGACATTTGTGTCGGCTCACATATAAAATCAGCTTATGGTACGTGTGTTGGGGTAAGCGCAGCGGAGGGTGCGGTGGAAGGGGCAAAAATGGTTTTAAATATTTTAAAATTTTTCCGAGCGAATTAATTAATATCAAATATTTTTAATTCACTCAAAGAAGTTTAAATATATTATTTATTAACAATTAATAACATAATATATATCGAAACACGTCGAATTATTTTACGAAAATATTTTTGGACAAATACTACGCGTAACGGGCAAACGATCAAACCGGTTGACCGACCGCTGATTTGGGCCAACCCGGACACTTGGGCAGTGACCGGTCAGCCCTTGGGCTGCCCAAACAGTGACTAGTGCACTGCTTGGACAGACGTGATACGACGAGTCTGTTTTGACATGATTTTCACTGTTTTCTCACGTTTTCGCCCCGGAATAATTTCCGAAATTAATCCACCACCCAATACACATCCAAAATCATCCAAATAACATATTTTTCAATGAAAAATATTTTGTTTTATGGCACCAAGTCAGATCTGATCTAGAAACTTTATTTGTCCATTTTTCATGCCAAAATTCAATTTATTCCCCAAACTAATCCAATTAATTTACACTAAAATTAATCACCCCAATATAAAGCCTCAAGAACAATTCTAGGAAATATTTGAGTGGCAATATCACTCTAGAATGACAATTAAAATTTTATGATTAATTCACTAATTAATCCTTTTACACATGTTTAACAAAGAAACTTTTAAGGTAAACTAAGCAACCGACACCAAATTTTTGATTCAAATACATATCCAAGATACATATTTAATTAAACACATGCAATATACATATTTCACATGCTTAGGAAATAAAAACAAGAAAATATAAATTATGAATTTAATTTACCTTAATTCAAATTCCAATTTCTTCAATTTTCTTCTTCATTTGGTGTTGGAAACTTTGCTTTAAACCCTAACCCCTTTTTATTTTTGGTTCTCAACACATGAGAAAAGTAAAAAACCTTGCAAAAATGGAACAACTTCCATTTATATATTATTTTACCCTATGGCCGAAAATTTGAAGAATTTTTAGCCAAAAATAATAATTTTTAAGGCTAATATTTTCACACCTATTGATCTTATCTAAATAAAATAATTATTTTGATATTTTTTGTTAATAAAAAATATGTGTCAAAAATACATGGTTCAGCCAATTAAAATTGGCCAAATAATAAGAATATTCCAAATAATATTCTTATCCAAAATAAATTAATTAACAATTTATTTAATCTTATTAACAAAAAGACAAAATAAAAATATGGAAAAAGATTCCAAGAATATTCTTCCATTTATCATTATTAATAATTAATTAATTAATAATAATAACAAAACAAGTGTCAAAATCTAATTGGTCATTAATATGTATCTAATCAAAATTATGTATCGTATACAAATACACATTATTTAATACGCATGTGTAAATTATGAATAATCTAAATTATCCATAATTAATTGCCCAAGTGCTCAACGAGTACACTTTATATTGCAGGACTCTCTATGTTCAAGTTTATCTGTCACGGAAATCATTTTCATGTA